>JAHCLQ010000421.1:0-47591 GCA_023678885.1 Pogostemon cablin
GGCTCATACAACTACGACTGTCACTGAAGAGGTTCTTCGTGCTAATGAATCGATTCGACCTACATCTAATGTACCAGTTTTTACTCCAGAAATGGCTTTAGGAGGTTCTGCTTCTCGAGGTACACTTTTTATACCTGATTTGGTGAAAGCAGTTGAAAACATGGGGACTTCGAAATTTGACGGTGCAAGAGATGCTTCTAAAGCGGGGGGCATGGTTAAAGGAGATTACAGAGACCTTTGACACCTTGATGATTGAAGAATGTTATCGTGTGGTCATTGCGACCAAGCTGCTAGGCCCAGATGCACGACGATGGTGGCAGAATCTAAAAGAGACATCTTCGGTTACTATTACGTGGGCTATCTTTGTGGAACGATTCAAAGATCGATACTTCTCTCAGTACATCAAGGATCAGAAGAGAAAGGAGTTCTTCAACCTCTTTCAAGGCATTATGTCGGTCGTTGAGTACGAAAGCAAATTTCTGGAATTGCGAGAATTCGCTCCTGAGTCATATACGACGAGAGACTTATGCAAGAGATTTGAAGATGGTCTTAATTTAAATATTCGAGATCGCATCAAGTCCGGAGACAAGTACGAGAGTCTTGACGATCTCGTAGAAGAAGCCCTGAGGGTAGAAGGTTTAGTTCAGGCGAGACATAAGCTTGCAGAACGATCTCAAAAGAAAAGGCAAGGGAGCGCATTTCCAGGAAATGCATCGAAGGTGTATAGGGGTGTGGGATCTTCGCGTGGCGCACCAAGTTCGGCATCTATTAGTTTTCCTCAACCTCGGGAGCAGTTTAGTAGAGGCGGGAGCAATGTCTCGGGATCGGTTGGTGAAAATCGCAAGTGCCAGAATTGCCTAAAATATCATGACGGCCCCTGTAAGGCTCCTCAAGTATGTTTTCAGTGTCGACAGCCGGGGCATATGCGAAGTTCTTGTCCTCAGCTTATGGGAACGAGCAGTCAAGGTTCTGGTCAGTTTCGTGGTAAACTAACATATTCTACACCCAGAGATACTCGATCTGCAGTTACCAGAGTGCCCGATGCCTCAAGCGGCCCTAGTACTCAATCACCTATGCAAGGAAGGAAGCAAACTAGAGTATTTTATATTTCCCAAGAAGAGGCTCGCTCAGATCCGAAGGTTGTGACAGGTAATTTATAATTTGAGTATTTTCACATGCTAAATCTTACCCCGCCTTGTTATGCCACTTGATTACGAATAAAACATTCGTAAGAAATTTTATCTTTTCAAATTTTTTAAATCACAATCTCACCTAATATTGCTTCTTTAGGCCATGTGTTTGTGGGAGACCATCAGGTCTACGCTTTATTTGACCCAGGTTCTGATAGGTCTTATATCCGAGATGATCTTACTGCGATCTTAGATTATCCTATCTCTCATTTGTCACCTGGAATCATCGTTCATACCCCTCTTGGAGAGCGTCTAATTCGTGATTCAGTATTCCTTGGTTGTCCATTGAAGATCAAAGATGTCATTTTAGAGGCTGAATTGATACCATTGCCTTTGATTGATCTTGATGTTATTCTTGGCATGGATTGGCTTTCTTCTCATCATGCAATTCTCGATTGCCACGAGAAGCTTGTTATTTTTCGTAGACCAGGATTCTCAGAACTTGTTTTTGAGGGTAAACTTCAAACGAGATCCCTCTCTTTTATTTCAATGTTGATTGCGCATAAATTAATGCGTAAGGGTTGTGAGGCATTCTTGGCATTTGTCATCGATACTTCTCTTTCTGAAACTAAACTAGATGACATCCCAATCGTGAATGAATTTCCTGATGTCTTTCCCGAAGACTTACCAGGACAACCTCCGAATCGAGAGATTGATTTTTTCATTGACGTACTTCCTGGAATCACACCTATATCGATTACTCCATATCGAATGTCGCCTGCTGAGCTTAAGGAACTCCAGACACAACTTGGGGAATTATTGGAGAAGGGTTTCATACGACCTAGCACATCTCCATGGGGTGCTCCAGTTCTTTTTGTCAAGAAGAAAGATGGATCACTTCGTCTATGTGTCGACTACCGTCAATTGAACAAGGTGACTATCAAGAACAAATATCCTCTTCCAAGAATCGATGATCTGTTTGATCAATTGCAAGGAGCAACTGTGTTCTCAAAAATTGATTTGCGATCCGGTTATCACCAACTCAAGATTAGGGAATCTGATATCCCTAAGTCTGCTTTTCGAACCAGATACGGTCATTTTGAATTCTGTGTTATGCCTTTTGGACTCACAAATGCTCCTGCAGCTTTTATGGATCTTATGAATCGGGTCTTTCGGCCGTACTTAGATAAGTTTATCATCATCTTCATTGATGACATTCTTATTTATTCTAAATCGGACGACGAGCATTCTCATCATCTAAGAATTGCTCTGAACATTCTCAGAGAAAATCAGCTTTATGCTAAATTCTCGAAGTGTGAATTTTGGCTTCGCGAGGTAAGCTTTTTGGGTCATCACATTTCTAAAGAAGGAATCTACGTCGATCCAGTGAAGATTCAAGCTATACTAGATTGGGAGCGTCCAAAGAACGTGACAGAGATTCGTAGTTTTCTGGGATTAGCTGGATATTATCGACGGTTTGTCAAAGACTTTTCGTTATTGGCTTCATCTTTGACTAAATTGACTCGGAAAGGGGTAAAATTTGAATGGAGTGAAGAATGCGAGGAAGCATTTCAAGAATTGAAAAGACGACTCGTTTCAGCTCCTATTCTTGCTTTGCCAGACCCAGCGATTGGAGAATTTACCATTTATAGCGACACCTCGAGACAAGGATTAGGATGCGTTCTCATGCAAGAAGGAAAGGTTATTGCCTACTCTTCAAGGCAATTGAAGAAGAACGAAGAAAATTATCCTACACATGATTTAGAGTTGGCTGCAATCGTCTTTGCATTGAAGATATGGAGACACTATCTGTATGGTGCAACTTGTCGGGTTTTCACTGATCACAAGAGCTTAAAGTATATCACCACGCAAAAGGAGCTCAACCTCAGGCAAAGGCGATGGATGGAGTTGATTAGTGACTATGACTTAGTCATCGATTATCATCCTGGCAAGGCGAACGTTGTTGCAGATGCTCTGAGTAGAAAGTCTTCTACCTCACTTGCTTCAATTCAATCTTTTTATCTTCCTATGTTGGAGCAATTTAAATCTTTACACATTTCGCTCGATTGTGAAAAGTCTAATGATTCTGCCTTAATCGCCAAATTCGAGGTTAAACCTACCTTGTTCGAGAAAATTCGAGAAAGACAATCACACGATGTTTATTTACAACAGAAGATGGCGAAGCTAAATCAAGGAAAAGAAACAGAATATCAAATTCGGGATGATGGACTTCTTACTTTTAAAAATCGTGTTTGTGTTCCATCAGAACTTGATGTTCGTAGAGCTATTCTTGAGGAAGCCCATTCTTCAGCCTATGCTATGCATCCTGGTAGTACCAAAAAGTATAGAACACTTCGGGAGCATTATTGGTGGCCAGGTATGAAACGGGACACTACTGAATTTGTATCAAAGTGCTTATCTTGCCAACAGATTAAAGCGGAACACCAAAAACCAGCCGGCATGCTTCAACCACTACCTATTCCTGAGTGGAAATGGGAAAACGTCACAATGGATTTTGTTTCTGGTTTACCTCGAACCCAAAAGGGTCATGACTCAATTTGGGTCATTGTCGATCGTCTGACGAAATCGGCACATTTCCTTCCAGTGCATACCAACGAATCTTTAGAGAAACTTGCCAAGTTATATGTCGATGAGATCGTGAGATTGCACGGAGTACCAGTGTCAATCATATCTGACCGTGATCCAAGATTCACTTCCCGTTTTTGGCCTAGTCTGCAGAAAGCGCTAGGTACAAAATTACTATTCAGTACCTCGTTTCATCCACAGACTGATGGACAGTCAGAGAGAACTATACAGACACTAGAAGACATGTTACGTGCAGTGGTGTTGAATTTGGGAGGTAGCTGGGATAAGTACGTAACTTTGGTGGAATTCGCTTATAACAACAGTTATCATTCAAGCATTGGAATGCCCCCGTACGAAGCTCTGTATGGCCGAAAGTGTCGAACACCACTCTTTTGGGATGAGGTTGGCGAGAGACAAATCGAACAAGTAGAGCTTATCGAAGATGCGAAGGCAAAAATACAACTTATTCGAGACAGACTTAAGGCAGCGCAAGATCGACAGAAAAGTTACGCAGATAATAGGAGGCGCGATTTGGAGTTTAATGAAGGAGACAAAGTTTTTCTGAAAATTTCTCCATGGAAGGGCGTGTTGCGATTCCGCCGTCGAGGAAAGTTGAGTCCAAGGTATATTGGCCCGTTTACGATCGTGCAAAGGATTGGTCGTGTCGCGTATCGACTTGAGCTACCATCGGAATTGTCGAAGATTCACGATGTCTTCCATGTCTCTATGCTTAGAAAATATGAACCAGATCCTTCGTACGTGCTCAAAGATCCCCCAGTTGTATTAAAGGAAAATCTATCGTACGAAGTACAACCTGTTCAAATTGTAGATCGCCGAGAGAAAATGCTTCGTAACAAATCCATTCCTATGGTGAGAGTTCTATGGAGAAGTGATCAAATTGAAGAAGAAACATGGGAACCAGAGTCAGTCATGCGTCAACACCATCCAAATCTCTTTTCATCTCTAGGTACGTTTATGTTTCGAGGACGAAACTTTTTAGAGGAGGGGATACTTTATAATATCTTAGCCCAACTATATTTTTGTTAGAAAGCCCAAAACCTAATTATTTATTTTATGGCCCAAAAGGCCAGCCCTATCTTAGCCCAACTAGATTTTTGTTAGAAAGCCCAAACTTATTTATTTATTTATTTTGTGGCCCAAAGTTTCAGCCCACTTAAATGGGCTGATATATAATTATTAAGGCTAAAGTTAAAAAAAAAAAGAGAGAGAAGAACGGGAGAAGAAAAGCAAAAGAGGGGAAAGAAGAGAGGAAGAGGAGAAACCCTTGTTGATCAAATTCTCCCTTACAACCCTCATCCTAGGTGGTTTTTAAGTTGTTTTGAGGTAAGTGGTGTGTGAATTAAGCTTCCTTCTTCCATGATTTTGTAATTTTGTGGGGTTTTTCTTTTTGGTATGTGGGTAATTTGCAGACTGTTCGAACTGATTTTGACATAGCTATTAACCTTGAAAGTTTTTAAACTTAATTTCTGTACGTAGCTGAACTCGTTAGCTTTCCGTAGCCACTTGAAACGCCTCAATCCGATTATTCTACAATTAGTTATGATTTTTCTCGTAAACTGCCGCTAGCTGGAAAATTTCAGAATTTTTATGTCGAATTCAAACTTAATTTTTTTATCGTTTCGTTTAGTTAATGTATTGAAACGGTTATATGAGATTGGGAACTGATGTTAAAGAGTTACATGCCATTTTTATTTAATATCGACTCGTTCGAACTCGATTAGGATTTGTTTTTAGCAATGAAAGGGATGTTAACGCTAATAGTTAGTTATATTTAATTTGTCTTTAATTGCTCATCTCCTTTCTAGGTAAAGAACCATCGACGAAGGGCAAGGGACCGACTTCAGATTCCGGAGAGAGTTAATCACTTCCTTGTGAGTTGATAATTCGGGAACGCCTTCTCTTGTGGGAAGTGTGGACCCTCGATAAATGTGCATTTATTTTAGTTTTAGTTAATTGATAAGAAAATTATTTGGTATTATGTTATGTGGTAAAGAGCCTGATTGGCTCGATTGCTCTGGTTAGAGTCATGTTAGCCATTTTATGAGTATTATTGATTTCTGGTTATTCTTGTTTGCCAATTAAGACTCTAACTTGAGTCGTTATTTATCTTATGATGCACATGCATATGTATGCCTAGTACCAAGGTTAAGTAGCCCGAATTGGTCACGGTTCGGGTGAGTTGGAGCGACATTGATTAAGTAGCCCGAATTGTCGCGGTTCGGGTGAGTTAGAGTGACAACCAAGTTGCCCGTGATTGGCAAACCTGGGTGAGTTAGATCTAACGGGGCACCTGTCCATTTGCCAAATACTGATACTCTGGAGGGTGATCGTTAGATGGATCAGTCTATTATAGGCTCAGTCAACGTCACCGGTGTGGGACATGCATGTCATATATGTTTATATGTTTGATCATTTCAAGTATTCACGTCGATATTGAATTGTGAACTTTAGCACTTGGCGTATTGAGAAAGAATATTAATGTGCATTTTATCTAGAGTAACGGTGACGGGCTTGGACTGTCTCTCGACGGAGAGCTCAGTTCGAGGAGGATATTGACTACCCACGCGTCTTTTATGTGATAACATGTTGTTTGAACTAATTGTGTTATTCATAAATGTGCACTAAGGTTTTTATTTTCATTAATATGTACACTGAGTGAGAATAATTATTGTGGGACGAATTGTGGGATTTTATGTTATGAACCGCGAGTGGGAGTACATGCTTCGTATAAGGGTCGGGGTGACCGGCTTATCACCTCACTGAGCTAGTGGTTTTGCTCACTCCCCATCATTCTTTCCTTTTCAGGCTGTTGATATCATTTTGGTTGGAGGTTTGCCTATCGTTTGCACATCATCCAATCCGTGTTTTGGGTACTTTCTCTTTTATGTAAATTGACGGATTCATTGGCGAGATTGTATAGTTTATATTTGGTGACCCCCTTGATGTTCTTTTTGTACCTTCGCGATGTTATATCGTTCATGTATATTTTCTTTAAACTAAGTTACACCGTTGAATTTTGTACCTTTGTAAATCCTTGTTGATACTTTATGAGATGATGTCCTCGGGTTGTACCCGTTGTTATCAGTTGTTCAGTTCTACAGGTACTTGATAGCAAGCCTTACGTTTTCTATAAACTTTGTGGAGTGGAGTGCACCCATTCTGTGAAATTTATGGTTAACGTGGCGGTTGTCGCGCTCAGTCTGGGGTCGGGGCGTGACAATTACGATCAACATTTCCTTTATTTCTATGATCATTCGGTTGTTACGATCAACATTTCCTTCGTTTCGTTGCATATTTCCTTCATTTTGATAATCATTCGCTTGTTATGATCAACAACATTTTCTTCGTTTTGATGCATATTCTTTTATTTTGATGCTCATTCGCCTTTTATGATCAACATTTCCTTCGTTTCGATGCATATTTCCTTCATTTTGATGCTCATTCGCTTGTTATGATCAACATTTTCTACGTTTCGACGCATATTTCCTTCATTTTGATGTTCATTCGCTCGTTATGATCAACATTTACTTCATTTTGATACATATTTCTTTCATTTTGATGCTCATTCTCTCATTACGATCAACATTCACTTTATTTTGATGCTCATTCCCTTGTTATGATCAGCATTTCCTTCGTTTTGATGCATATTTCCTTCATTTCAATGCATATTTCTTTCATTTTGATGCTCATTCGTTTGTTATGATCAACATTTCCTTCGTTTCGATGAATATTTCCTTCATTTTGATGCTCATTCGCTTGTTATGATAAACATTACCTTCGTTTCGATGCATATTCCTTCATTTTGATGTTCATTCACTTGTTATGATTAACATTTTCATCGTTTTGATGCATATTCCTTCATTATGATGCTCATTCGCTTGTTATGATCAACATTTCCTTCGTTTCAATGCATATTTCCTTCATTTTGATACTCATTCGCTTGTTGTTATCAATATTTCCTTCGTTTTGATGAACATTCCTTCATTTTTGTACTCATTTGCTTGTTATAATCAACATTTCCTTCGTTTAGAATCATATTTCGTTCATTTTGATGCTCATTCTCTCATTACGATCAACATTCACTTCATTTTGATGCTCATTCGCTTGTTATGATCAGCATTTCCTTCGTTTCGATGCATATTTCCTTCATTTCAATGCATATTTCCTTCATTTTGATGCTCATTCGCTTGTTATGATCAACATTTCCTTCGTTTCGATGCATATTTCCTTCATTTCAATGCATATTTCTTTCATTTTGATGCTCATTCGCTTGATATGATCAACATTTCCTTCGTTTCAATGCATATTGCTTCATTTTGATACTCATTACCTTATTATGATCAACATTTCCTTCGTTTTGATGCATTTTTCCTTCATTTTGATGTTAATTCGCTTGTTATGATCAACATTTCCTTCGTTTCGATGCATATTTCTTTCATTTTGATTCTCATTCTCTCATTACGATCAACATTTCCTTTATTTCTATGATCATTCGGTAGTTACGATCAACATTTCCTTCGTTTCGTTGAATATTTCCTTCATTTTGATGCTCATTCGCTTGTTACGATCAACATTTCCTTCATTTCGATGCATATTCCTTCATTTTGATGCTTATTCTCTCATTACGATCAACATTTCCTTCGTTTTGATGCATATTCCTTCATTTTGATGCTCATTCTCTCATTACGATCAACATTTCCTTCGTTTCGATGCATATTCCTTCATTTTGATGCTCATTCGCTTGTTATGATCAACATTTCCTTCGTTTTGATGCATATTCCTTCATGTTGATGCTCATTCGCTTGTTATAATCCACATTTCCTTCGTTTTGATGCATATTTATTTCATTTTGATGCTCATTCTATAATTACCATCAACATTTCCTTCATTTTGATTCTCATTCGCTTGTTATGATCAATATTTCCCCCGTTTTGGTGCATATTTCCTTCATCTTGATGCCCATTCGCTTGTTATGATCAACATTTCCTTTGTTTCGATGCATATTCCTTCATTTTGATGTTCATTCGCTTGTTATGATCAACATTTCCTTCGTTTTCATGCATATTCCTTCATTTTGATGCTCATTCGCTTGTTATGATCAATATTTCCTTCTTTTCGATGTACATTTCCTTCATTTTGATGTTCATTCTCTCATTACGATTATTATTTCCATTATTTTGTTGCTCATTCTCTTGTTATGATCAACATTTCCTTGGTTTCGAAGCATATTCCATCATTTTGATGCTCATTCGCTTGTTACGATCATTATTTCCTTCGTTTCGATGCATATTTCCTTCATTTTGATAATCATTCGCTTGTTATGATCAACAACATTTTCTTCGTTTTGATGCATATTCTTTCATTTTGATGCTCATTCGCCTTTTATGATCAACATTTCCTTCGTTTCGATGCATATTTCCTTCATTTTGATGCTCATTCGGTTTTTATGATCAACATTTTCTCCGTTTTGACGCATATTTCCTTTATTTTGATGTTCATTCGCTTGTTATGATCAACATTTACTTCATATTGATACATATTTCTTTCATTTTGATGCTCATTCTCTCATTAAGATAAACATTTCCTTTATTTCTATGATCATTCGGTTGTTACGATCAACATTTCCTTCGTTTCGTTGCATATTTCCTTCATTTTGATAATCATTCGCTTGTTATGATCAACAACATTTTCTTCGTTTTGATGCATATTCTTTTATTTTGATGCTCATTCGCCTTTTATGATCAACATTTCCTTCGTTTCGATGCATATTTCCTTCATTTTGATGCTCATTCGCTTGTTATGATCAACATTTTCTACGTTTCGACGCATATTTCCTTCATTTTGATGTTCATTCGCTCGTTATGATCAACATTTACTTCATTTTGATACATATTTCTTTCATTTTGATGCTCATTCTCTCATTACGATCAACATTCACTTTATTTTGATGCTCATTCCCTTGTTATGATCAGCATTTCCTTCGTTTTGATGCATATTTCCTTCATTTCAATGCATATTTCTTTCATTTTGATGCTCATTCGTTTGTTATGATCAACATTTCCTTCGTTTCGATGAATATTTCCTTCATTTTGATGCTCATTCGCTTGTTATGATAAACATTACCTTCGTTTCGATGCATATTCCTTCATTTTGATGTTCATTCACTTGTTATGATTAACATTTTCATCGTTTTGATGCATATTCCTTCATTATGATGCTCATTCGCTTGTTATGATCAACATTTCCTTCGTTTCAATGCATATTTCCTTCATTTTGATACTCATTCGCTTGTTGTTATCAATATTTCCTTCGTTTTGATGAACATTCCTTCATTTTTGTACTCATTTGCTTGTTATAATCAACATTTCCTTCGTTTTGAATCATATTTCGTTCATTTTGATGCTCATTCTCTCATTACGATCAACATTCACTTCATTTTGATGCTCATTCGCTTGTTATGATCAGCATTTCCTTCGTTTCGATGCATATTTCCTTCATTTCAATGCATATTTCCTTCATTTTGATGCTCATTCGCTTGTTATGATCAACATTTCCTTCGTTTCGATGCATATTTCCTTCATTTCAATGCATATTTCTTTCATTTTGATGCTCATTCGCTTGATATGATCAACATTTCCTTCGTTTCAATGCATATTGCTTCATTTTGATACTCATTACCTTATTATGATCAACATTTCCTTCGTTTTGATGCATTTTTCCTTCATTTTGATGTTAATTCGCTTGTTATGATCAACATTTCCTTCGTTTCGATGCATATTTCTTTCATTTTGATTCTCATTCTCTCATTACGATCAACATTTCCTTTATTTCTATGATCATTCGGTTGTTACGATCAACATTTCCTTCGTTTCGTTGAATATTTCCTTCATTTTGATGCTCATTCGCTTGTTACGATCAACATTTCCTTCATTTCGATGCATATTCCTTCATTTTGATGCTTATTCTCTCATTACGATCAACATTTCCTTCGTTTTGATGCATATTCCTTCATTTTGATGCTCATTCTCTCATTACGATCAACATTTCCTTCGTTTCGATGCATATTCCTTCATTTTGATGCTCATTCGCTTGTTATGATCAACATTTCCTTCGTTTTGATGCATATTCCTTCATGTTGATGCTCATTCGCTTGTTATAATCCACATTTCCTTCGTTTTGATGCATATTTATTTCATTTTGATGCTCATTCTATAATTACCATCAACATTTCCTTCATTTTGATTCTCATTCGCTTGTTATGATCAATATTTCCCCCGTTTTGGTGCATATTTCCTTCATCTTGATGCCCATTCGCTTGTTATGATCAACATTTCCTTTGTTTCGATGCATATTCCTTCATTTTGATGTTCATTCGCTTGTTATGATCAACATTTCCTTCGTTTTCATGCATATTCCTTCATTTTGATGCTCATTCGCTTGTTATGATCAATATTTCCTTCTTTTCGATGTACATTTCCTTCATTTTGATGTTCATTCTCTCATTACGATTATTATTTCCATTATTTTGTTGCTCATTCTCTTGTTATGATCAACATTTCCTTGGTTTCGAAGCATATTCCATCATTTTGATGCTCATTCGCTTGTTACGATCATTATTTCCTTCGTTTCGATGCATATTTCCTTCATTTTGATAATCATTCGCTTGTTATGATCAACAACATTTTCTTCGTTTTGATGCATATTCTTTCATTTTGATGCTCATTCGCCTTTTATGATCAACATTTCCTTCGTTTCGATGCATATTTCCTTCATTTTGATGCTCATTCGGTTTTTATGATCAACATTTTCTCCGTTTTGACGCATATTTCCTTTATTTTGATGTTCATTCGCTTGTTATGATCAACATTTACTTCATATTGATTCATATTTCTTTCATTTTGATGCTCATTCTCTCATTAAGATAAACATTTCCTTCATGTTGATGCTTATCCGCTTGTTATGATCATCATTTCCTTTGTTTAGATGCATATTTCCTTCATTTTGATGCTCATTCGCTTGTTATGATCAACATTTCCTTCGTTTCGATGTATATTTCCTTCATTTTGATGCTCATTATCTCATTACGATCAATATTTCCTTCAGTTTGATGCTCATTTGCTTGTTATGATCAACATTACCTTCGTTTCGAAGCATATTCCTTCATTTTGATGCTCATTCACTTGTTATGATCGACATTTCATTCGTTTCAATGCATATTCCTTCATTTTATGCTCATTCGTTTGTTAAGATAAACATTTCCTTCGTTTCGATGCATATTTCCTTCATTTTGAAGCTCATTCTCTCATTACGATCACCATTTCCTTCGTTTTGATGCATATTCCTTCATTTTGATGCTCATTTGCTTGTTATAATCAACATTTCCTTTGTTCCGATGCATATTTCCTTCATTTTGATGCTCATTCGCTTATTATGATCAACAATTCCTCCGTTTCGATGCATATTTCATTCATTTTGATATTCATTCGCTTGTTATCATCAACATTTCCTTCCTTTCGACGCATATTCCTTCATTTTGATGCTCATTCGCTTGTTATGATCAACATTTCCTTAGTTTTGATACATATTTCCTTCATTTTTCTGCTTATTCTATCATTACGATCAACATTTCCTTCATTTTGATGCTCATTCGCTTGTTAAGATCATCATTTCCTTCGTTTTGATGCTCATTCGCTTGTAATGATCAACATTTCCTTCGTTTCGATGCATATTTCCTTCATTTTGATGCTCATTCGCTTGTTATGATCAACATTACCTTCGTTTCGATGCATATTCCTTCATTTTGATGCTCATTCACTTGTTATGATCAACATTTCCTTCGTTTTGATTCATATTACTACATTATGTTGCTCATTCTCCTGTTATGATCATCATTTACTTCGTTTCAATGCATATTTCTTCATTTTGATGCTCATTCGCTTGTTATAATCAACATTTCCTTCGTTTTGATGAATATTCTTTCATTTTTATGCTCATTTGTTTGTTATAATTAACATTTCCTTCGTTTCGATATATATTTCCTTCATTTTGATACTCATTCTCTAATTACGTTCAACATTTCCTTTAACTTGATTCTCATCGCTTGTTATGATCAACATTTCTTTCATTTTGATGCATATTTACTTCATTTTCATTCTCATTCTCTTGTTATGATCAATATTTCCTTCGTTTCGATGCATATTTCCTTTATTTTGATGCTCATTTGCTTGCTATGATCAACATTTCTTTTGTTTCGATGCATATTTACTTTATTTTGATGCTCATTCTCTCATTACGATCAACATTTCCTTTATTTCTATGATCATTCGGTTGTTACGATCAACATTTCCTTCGTTTCGTTGCATATTTCCTTCATTTTGATAATCATTCGCTTGTTATGATCAACAACATTTTCTTCGTTTTAATGCATATTCTTTTATTTTGATGCTCATTCGCCTTTTATGATCAACATTTCCTTCGTTTCGATGCATATTTCCTTCATTTTGATGCTCATTCGCTTGTTATGATCAACATTTTCTACGTTTCGACGCATATTTCCTTCATTTTGATGTTCATTCGCTCGTTATGATCAACATTTACTTCATTTTGATACATATTTCTTTCATTTTGATGCTCATTCTCTCATTACGATCAACATTCACTTTATTTTGATGCTCATTCCCTTGTTATGATCAGCATTTCCTTCGTTTTGATGCATATTTCCTTCATTTCAATGCATATTTCTTTCATTTTTATGCTCATTCGTTTGTTATGATCAACATTTCCTTCGTTTCGATGAATATTTCCTTCATTTTGATGCTCATTCGCTTGTTATGATAAACATTACCTTTGTTTCGATGCATATTCCTTCATTTTGATGTTCATTCACTTGTTATGATTAACATTTTCATCGTTTTGATGCATATTCCTTCATTATGATGCTCATTCGCTTGTTATGATCAACATTTCCTTCGTTTCAATGCATATTTCCTTCATTTTGATACTCATTCGCTTGTTGTGATCAATATTTCCTTCGTTTTGATGAACATTCCTTCATTTTTGTACTCATTTGCTTGTTATAATCAACATTTCCTTCGTTTTGAATCATATTTCGTTCATTTTGATGCTCATTCTCTCATTACGATCAACATTCACTTCATTTTGATGCTCATTCGCTTGTTATGATCAGCATTTCCTTCGTTTCGATGCATATTTCCTTCATTTCAATGCATATTTCCTTTATTTTGATGCTCATTCGCTTGTTATGATCAACATTTTCTTCGTTTCGATGCATATTTCCTTCATTTCAATGCATATTTCTTTCATTTTGATGCTCATTCGCTTGATATGATCAACATTTCCTTCGTTTCAATGCATATTGCTTCATTTTGATACTCATTACCTTATTATGATCAACATTTCCTTCGTTTTGATGCATTTTTCCTTCATTTTGATGTTAATTCGCTTGTTTTGATCAACATTTCCTTCGTTTCGATGCATATTTCTTTCATTTTGATTCTCATTCTCTCATTACGATCAACATTTCCTTTATTTCTATGATCATTCGGTTGTTACGATCAACATTTCCTTCGTTTCGTTGAATATTTCCTTCATTTTGATGCTCATTCGCTTGTTACGATCAACATTTCCTTCATTTCGATGCATATTCCTTCATTTTGATGCTTATTCTCTCATTACGATCAACATTTCCTTCGTTTTGATGCATATTCCTTCATTTTGATGCTCATTCTCTCATTACGATCAACATTTCCTTCGTTTCGATGCATATTCCTTCATTTTGATGCTCATTCGCTTGTTATGATCAACATTTCCTTCGTTTTGATGCATATTCCTTCATGTTGATGCTCATTCGCTTGTTATAATCCACATTTCCTTCGTTTTGATGCATATTTATTTCATTTTGATGCTCATTCTATAATTACCATCAACATTTCCTTCATTTTGATTCTCATTCGCTTGTTATGATCAATATTTCCCCCGTTTTGGTGCATATTTCCTTCATCTTGATGCCCATTCGCTTGTTATGATCAACATTTCCTTTGTTTCGATGCATATTCCTTCATTTTGATGTTCATTCGCTTGTTATGATCAACATTTCCTTCGTTTTCATGCATATTCCTTCATTTTGATGCTCATTCGCTTGTTATGATCAATATTTCCTTCTTTTCGATGTACATTTCCTTCATTTTGATGCTCATTCTCTCATTACGATTATTATTTCCATTATTTTGTTGCTCGTTCTCTTGTTATGATCAACATTTCCTTGGTTTCGAAGCATATTCCTTCATTTTGATGCTCATTCGCTTGTTACGATCATTATTTCCTTCGTTTCGATGCATATTTCCTTCATTTTGATAATCATTCGCTTGTTATGATCAACAACATTTTCTTCGTTTTGATGCATATTCTTTCATTTTGATGCTCATTCGCCTTTTATGATCAACATTTCCTTCGTTTCGATGCATATTTCCTTCATTTTGATGCTCATTCGGTTTTTATGATCAACATTTTCTACGTTTTGACGCATATTTCCTTTATTTTGATGTTCATTCGCTTGTTATGATCAACATTTACTTCATTTTGATACATATTTCTTTCATTTTGATGCTCATTCTCTCATTAAGATAAACATTTCCTTCATGTTGATGCTTATCCGCTTGTTATGATCATCATTTCCTTTGTTTAGATGCATATTTCCTTCATTTTGATGCTCATTCGCTTGTTATGATCAACATTTCCTTCGTTTCGATGTATATTTCCTTCATTTTGATGCTCATTATCTCATTACGATCAATATTTCCTTCAGTTTGATGCTCATTTGCTTGTTATGATCAACATTACCTTCGTTTCGAAGCATATTCCTTCATTTTGATGCTCATTCACTTGTTATGATCGACATTTCATTCGTTTCAATGCATATTCCTTCATTTTATGCTCATTCGTTTGTTAAGATAAACATTTCCTTCGTTTCGATGCATATTTCCTTCATTTTGAAGCTCATTCTCTCATTACGATCACCATTTCCTTCGTTTTGATGCATATTCCTTCATTTTGATGCTCATTTGCTTGTTATAATCAACATTTCCTTTGTTCCGATGCATATTTCCTTCATTTTGATGCTCATTCGCTTGTTATGATCAACAATTCCTCCGTTTCGATGCATATTTCATTCATTTTGATATTCATTCGCTTGTTATCATCAACATTTCCTTCCTTTCGACGCATATTCCTTCATTTTGATGCTCATTCGCTTGTTATGATCAACATTTCCTTAGTTTTGATACATATTTCCTTCATTTTACTGCTTATTCTATCATTACGATCAACATTTCCTTCATTTTGATGCTCATTCGCTTGTTAAGATCATCATTTCCTTCGTTTTGATGCTCATTCGCTTGTAATGATCAACATTTCCTTCGTTTCGATGCATATTTCCTTCATTTTGATGCTCATTCGCTTGTTATGATCAACATTACCTTCGTTTCGATGCATATTCCTTCATTTTGATGCTCATTCACTTGTTATGATCAACATTTCCTTCGTTTTGATTCATATTCCTACATTATGTTGCTCATTCTCCTGTTATGATCATCATTTACTTCGTTTCAATGCATATTTCTTCATTTTGATGCTCATTCGCTTGTTATAATCAACATTTCCTTCGTTTTGATGAATATTCTTTCATTTTTATGCTCATTTGTTTGTTATAATTAACATTTCCTTCGTTTCGATATATATTTCCTTCATTTTGATACTCATTCTCTAATTACGTTCAACATTTCCTTTAACTTGATTCTCATCGCTTGTTATGATCAACATTTCTTTCATTTTGATGCATATTTACTTCATTTTCATTCTCATTCTCTTGTTATGATCAATATTTCCTTCGTTTCGATGCATATTTCCTTTATTTTGATACTCATTTGCTTGCTATGATCAACATTTCTTTTGTTTCGATGCATATTTACTTTATTTTGATGCTCATTCTCTCATTACGATCAACATTTCCTTTATTTCTATGATCATTCGGTTGTTACGATCAACATTTCCTTCGTTTCGTTGCATATTTCCTTCATTTTGATAATCATTCGCTTGTTATGATCAACAACATTTTCTTCGTTTTGATGCATATTCTTTTATTTTGATGCTCATTCGCCTTTTATGATCAACATTTCCTTCGTTTCGATGCATATTTCCTTCATTTTGATGCTCATTCGCTTGTTATGATCAACATTTTCTACGTTTCGACGCATATTTCCTTCATTTTGATGTTCATTCGCTCGTTATGATCAACATTTACTTCATTTTGATACATATTTCTTTCATTTTGATGTTCATTCTCTCATTACGATCAACATTCACTTTATTTTGATGCTCATTCCCTTGTTATGATCAGCATTTCCTTCGTTTTGATGCATATTTCCTTCATTTCAATGCATATTTCTTTCATTTTTATGCTCATTCGTTTGTTATGATCAACATTTCCTTCGTTTCGATGAATATTTCCTTCATTTTGATGCTCATTCGCTTGTTATGATAAACATTACCTTCGTTTCGATGCATATTCCTTCATTTTGATGTTCATTCACTTGTTATGATTAACATTTTCATCGTTTTGATGCATATTCCTTCATTATGATGCTCATTCGCTTGTTATGATCAACATTTCCTTCGTTTCAATGCATATTTCCTTCATTTTGATACTCATTCGCTTGTTGTTATCAATATTTCCTTCGTTTTGATGAACATTCCTTCATTTTTGTACTCATTTGCTTGTTATAATCAACATTTTCTTCGTTTTGAATCATATTTCGTTCATTTTGATGCTCATTCTCTCATTACGATCAACATTCACTTCATTTTGATGCTCATTCGCTTGTTATGATCAGCATTTCCTTCGTTTCGATGCATATTTCCTTCATTTCAATGCATATTTCCTTCATTTTGATGCTCATTCGCTTGTTATGATCAACATTTCCTTCGTTTCGATGCATATTTCCTTCATTTCAATGCATATTTCTTTCATTTTGATGTTCATTCGCTTGATATGATCAACATTTCCTTCGTTTCAATGCATATTGCTTCATTTTGATACTCATTACCTTATTATGATCAACATTTCCTTCGTTTTGATGCATTTTTCCTTCATTTTGATGTTAATTCGCTTGTTATGATCAACATTTCCTTCGTTTCGATGCATATTTCTTTCATTTTGATTCTCATTCTCTCATTACGATCAACATTTCCTTTATTTCTATGATCATTCGGTTGTTACGATCAACATTTCCTTCGTTTCGTTGAATATTTCCTTCATTTTGATGCTCATTCGCTTGTTACGATCAACATTTCCTTCATTTCGATGCATATTCCTTCATTTTGATGCTTATTCTCTCATTACGATCAACATTTCCTTCGTTTTGATGCATATTCCTTCATTTTGATGCTCATTCTCTCATTACGATCAACATTTCCTTCGTTTCGATGCATATTCCTTCATTTTGATGCTCATTCGCTTGTTATGATCAACATTTCCTTCGTTTTGATGCATATTCCTTCATGTTGATGCTCATTCGCTTGTTATAATCCACATTTCCTTCGTTTTGATGCATATTTATTTCATTTTGATGCTCATTCTATAATTACCATCAACATTTCCTTCATTTTGATTCTCATTCGCTTGTTATGATCAATATTTCCCCCGTTTTGGTGCATATTTCCTTCATCTTGATGCCCATTCGCTTGTTATGATCAACATTTCCTTTGTTTCGATGCATATTCCTTCATTTTGATGTTCATTCGCTTGTTATGATCAACATTTCCTTCGTTTTCATGCATATTCCTTCATTTTGATGCTCATTCGCTTGTTATGATCAATATTTCCTTCTTTTCGATGTACATTTCCTTCATTTTGATGCTCATTCTCTCATTACGATTATTATTTCCATTATTTTGTTGCTCATTCTCTTGTTATGATCAACATTTCCTTGGTTTCGAAGCATATTCCTTCATTTTGATGCTCATTCGCTTGTTACGATCATTATTTCCTTCGTTTCGATGCATATTTCCTTCATTTTGATAATCATTCGCTTGTTATGATCAACAACATTTTCTTCGTTTTGATGCATATTCTTTCATTTTGATGCTCATTCGCCTTTTATGATCAACATTTCCTTCGTTTCGATGCATATTTCCTTCATTTTGATGCTCATTCGGTTTTTATGATCAACATTTTCTACGTTTTGACGCATATTTCCTTTATTTTGATGTTCATTCGCTTGTTATGATCAACATTTACTTCATTTTGATACATATTTCTTTCATTTTGATGCTCATTCTCTCATTAAGATAAACATTTCCTTCATGTTGATGCTTATCTGCTTGTTATGATCATCATTTCCTTTGTTTAGATGCATATTTCCTTCATTTTGATGCTCATTCGCTTGTTATGATCAACATTTCCTTCGTTTCGATGTATATTTCCATCATTTTGATGCTCATTATCTCATTACGATCAATATTTCCTTCAGTTTGATGCTCATTCGCTTGTTATGATCAACATTACCTTCGTTTCGAAGCATATTCCTTCATTTTGATACTCATTCACTTGTTATGATCGACATTTCATTCGTTTCAATGCATATTCCTTCATTTTATGCTCATTCGCTTGTTAAGATAAATGTTTCCTTCGTTTCGATGCATATTTCCTTCATTTTGAAGCTCAGTCTCTCATTACGATCACCATTTCCTTCGTTTTGATGCATATTCCTTCATTTTGATGCTCATTTGCTTGTTATAATCAACATTTCCTTTGTTCCGATGTATATTTCCTCCATTTAGATGCTCATTCGCTTGTTATGATCAACATTTCCTCCGTTTCGATGCATATTTCCTTCATTTTGATGTTCATTCGCATGTTATCATCAACATTTCTTTCGTTTCAATGCATATTCCTTCATTTTGATGCTCATTCGCTTGTTATGATCAACATTTCCTTAGTTTTGATACATATTTCCTTCATTTTGCTGCTTATTCTATCATTACGATCAACATTTCCTTCATTTTGATGCTCATTCGCTTGTTAAGATCATCATTTCCTTCGTTTTGATGCTCATTCGCTTGTAATGATCAACATTTCCTTCGTTTCGATGCATATTTCCTTCATTTTGATGCTCATTCGCTTGTTATGATCAACATTACCTTCGTTTCGATGCATATTCCTTCATTTTGATGCTCATTCACTTTTTATGATCAACATTTCCTTCGTTTTGATTCATATTCCTACATTATGTTGCTCATTCTCCTGTTATGATCATCATTTACTTCGTTTCAATGCATATTTCTTCATTTTGATGCTCATTCGCTTGTTATAATCAACATTTCCTTCGTTTTGATGAATATTCTTTCATTTTTATGCTCATTTGTTTGTTATAATTAACATTTCCTTTGTTTCGATATATATTTCCTTCATTTTGATACTCATTCTCTAATTACGTTCAACATTTCCTATAACTTGATTCTCATCGCTTGTTATGATCAACATTTCCTTCATTTTGATGCATATTTACTTCATTTTCATTCTCATTCTCTTGTTATGATCAATATTTCCTTCGTTTCGATGCATATTTCCTTTATTTTGATGCTCATTTGCTTGCTATGATCAACATTTCTTTTGTTTCGATGCATATTTACTTTATTTTGATGCTCATTCTCTCATTACGATCAACATTTCCTTTATTTCTATGATCATTCGGTTGTTACGATCAACATTTCCTTCGTTTCGTTGCATATTTCCTTCATTTTGATAATCATTCGCTTGTTATGATCAACAACATTTTCTTCGTTTTGATGCATATTCTTTTATTTTGATGCTCATTCGCCTTTTATGATCAACATTTCCTTCGTTTCGATGCATATTTTCTTCATTTTGATGCTCATTCGCTTGTTATGATCAACATTTTCTACGTTTCGACGCATATTTCCTTCATTTTGATGTTCATTCGCTCGTTATGATCAACATTTACTTCATTTTGATACATATTTCTTTCATTTTGATGCTCATTCTCTCATTACGATCAACATTCACTTTATTTTGATGCTCATTCCCTTGTTATGATCAGCATTTCCTTCGTTTTGATGCATATTTCCTTCATTTCAATGCATATTTCTTTCATTTTTATGCTCATTCGTTTGTTATGATCAACATTTCCTTCGTTTCGATGAATATTTCCTTCATTTTGATGCTCATTCGCTTGTTATGATAAACATTACCTTCGTTTCGATGCATATTCCTTCATTTTGATGTTCATTCACTTGTTATGATTAACATTTTCATCGTTTTGATGCATATTCCTTCATTATGATGCTCATTCGCTTGTTATGATCAACATTTCCTTCGTTTCAATGCATATTTCCTTCATTTTGATACTCATTCGCTTGTTGTTATCAATATTTCCTTCGTTTTGATGAACATTCCTTCATTTTTGTACTCATTTGCTTGTTATAATCAACATTTCCTTCGTTTTGAATCATATTTCGTTCATTTTGATGCTCATTCTCTCATTACGATCAACATTCACTTCATTTTGATGCTCATTCGCTTGTTATGATCAGCATTTCCTTCGTTTCGATGCATATTTCCTTCATTTCAATGCATATTTCCTTCATTTTGATGCTCATTCGCTTGTTATGATCAACATTTCCTTCGTTTCGATGCATATTTCCTTCATTTCAATGCATATTTCTTTCATTTTGATGCTCATTCGCTTGATATGATCAACATTTCCTTCGTTTCAATGCATATTGCTTCATTTTGATACTCATTACCTTATTATGATCAACATTTCCTTCGTTTTGATGCATTTTTCCTTCATTTTGATGTTAATTCGCTTGTTATGATCAACATTTCCTTCGTTTCGATGCATATTTCTTTCATTTTGATTCTCATTCTCTCATTACGATCAACATTTCCTTTATTTCTATGATCATTCGGTTGTTACGATCAACATTTCCTTCGTTTCGTTGAATATTTCCTTCATTTTGATGCTCATTCGCTTGTTACGATCAACATTTCCTTCATTTCGATGCATATTCCTTCATTTTGATGCTTATTCTCTCATTACGATCAACATTTCCTTCGTTTTGATGCATATTCCTTCATTTTGATGCTCATTCTCTCATTACGATCAACATTTCCTTCGTTTCGATGCATATTCCTTCATTTTGATGCTCATTCGCTTGTTATGATCAACATTTCCTTCGTTTTGATGCATATTCCTTCATGTTGATGCTCATTCGCTTGTTATAATCCACATTTCCTTCGTTTTGATGCATATTTATTTCATTTTGATGCTCATTCTATAATTACCATCAACATTTCCTTCATTTTGATTCTCATTCGCTTGTTATGATCAATATTTCCCCCGTTTTGGTGCATATTTCCTTCATCTTGATGCCCATTCGCTTGTTATGATCAACATTTCCTTTGTTTCGATGCATATTCCTTCATTTTGATGTTCATTCGCTTGTTATGATCAACATTTCCTTCGTTTTCATGCATATTCCTTCATTTTGATGCTCATTCGCTTGTTATGATCAATATTTCCTTCTTTTCGATGTACATTTCCTTCATTTTGATGCTCATTCTCTCATTACGATTATTATTTCCATTATTTTGTTGCTCATTCTCTTGTTATGATCAACATTTCCTTGGTTTCGAAGCATATTCCTTCATTTTGATGCTCATTCGCTTGTTACGATCATTATTTCCTTCGTTTCGATGCATATTTCCTTCATTTTGATAATCATTCGCTTGTTATGATCAACAACATTTTCTTCGTTTTGATGCATATTCTTTCATTTTGATGCTCATTCGCCTTTTATGATCAACATTTCCTTCGTTTCGATGCATATTTCCTTCATTTTGATGCTCATTCGGTTTTTATGATCAACATTTTCTACGTTTTGACGCATATTTCCTTTATTTTGATGTTCATTCGCTTGTTATGATCAACATTTACTTCATTTTGATACATATTTCTTTCATTTTGATGCTCATTCTCTCATTAAGATAAACATTTCCTTCATGTTGATGCTTATCCGCTTGTTATGATCATCATTTCCTTTGTTTAGATGCATATTTCCTTCATTTTGATGCTCATTCGCTTGTTATGATCAACATTTCCTTCGTTTCGATGTATATTTCCATCATTTTGATGCTCATTATCTCATTACGATCAATATTTCCTTCAGTTTGATGCTCATTCGCTTGTTATGATCAACATTACCTTCGTTTCGAAGCATATTCCTTCATTTTGATGCTCATTCACTTGTTATGATCGACATTTCATTCGTTTCAATGCATATTCCTTCATTTTATGCTCATTCGCTTGTTAAGATAAATGTTTCCTTCGTTTCGATGCATATTTCCTTCATTTTGAAGCTCAGTCTCTCATTACGATCACCATTTCCTTCGTTTTGATGCATATTCCTTCATTTTGATGCTCATTTGCTTGTTATAATCAACATTTCCTTTGTTCCGATATATATTTCCTCCATTTAGATGCTCATTCGCTTGTTATGATCAACATTTCCTCCGTTTCGATGCATATTTCCTTCATTTTGATGTTCATTCGCATGTTATCATCAACATTTCTTTCGTTTCGATGCATATTCCTTCATTTTGATGCTCATTCGCTTGTTATGATCAACATTTCCTTAGTTTTGATACATATTTCCTTCATTTTGCTGCTTATTCTATCATTACGATCAACATTTCCTTCATTTTGATGCTCATTCGCTTGTTAAGATCATCATTTCCTTCGTTTTGATGCTCATTCGCTTGTAATGATCAACATTTCCTTCGTTTCGATGCATATTTCCTTCATTTTGATGCTCATTCGCTTGTTATGATCAACATTACCTTCGTTTCGATGCATATTCCTTCATTTTGATGCTCATTCACTTTTTATGATCAACATTTCCTTCGTTTTGATTCATATTCCTACATTATGTTGCTCATTCTCCTGTTATGATCATCATTTACTTCGTTTCAATGCATATTTCTTCATTTTGATGCTCATTCGCTTGTTATAATCAACATTTCCTTCGTTTTGATGAATATTCTTTCATTTTTATGCTCATTTGTTTGTTATAATTAACATTTCCTTCGTTTCGATATATATTTCCTTCATTTTGATACTCATTCTCTAATTACGTTCAACATTTCCTATAACTTGATTCTCATCGCTTGTTATGATCAACATTTCCTTCATTTTGATGCATATTTACTTCATTTTCATTCTCATTCTCTTGTTATGATCAATATTTCCTTCGTTTCGATGCATATTTCCTTTATTTTGATGCTCATTTGCTTGCTATGATCAACATTTCTTTTGTTTCGATGCATATTTACTTTATTTTGATGCTCATTCTCTCATTACGATCAACATTTCCTTTATTTCTATGATCATTCGGTTGTTACGATCAACATTTCCTTCGTTTCGTTGCATATTTCCTTCATTTTGATAATCATTCGCTTGTTATGATCAACAACATTTTCTTCGTTTTGATGCATATTCTTTTATTTTGATGCTCATTCGCCTTTTATGATCAACATTTCCTTCGTTTCGATGCATATTTCCTTCATTTTGATGCTCATTCGCTTGTTATGATCAACATTTTCTACGTTTCGACGCATATTTCCTTCATTTTGATGTTCATTCGCTCGTTATGATCAACATTTACTTCATTTTGATACATATTTCTTTCATTTTGATGCTCATTCTCTCATTACGATCAACATTCACTTTATTTTGATGCTCATTCCCTTGTTATGATCAGCATTTCCTTCGTTTTGATGCATATTTCCTTCATTTCAATGCATATTTCTTTCATTTTTATGCTCATTCGTTTGTTATGATCAACATTTCCTTCGTTTCGATGAATATTTCCTTCATTTTGATGCTCATTCGCTTGTTATGATAAACATTACCTTCGTTTCGATGCATATTCCTTCATTTTGATGTTCATTCACTTGTTATGATTAACATTTTCATCGTTTTGATGCATATTCCTTCATTATGATGCTCATTCGCTTGTTATGATCAACATTTCCTTCGTTTCAATGCATATTTCCTTCATTTTGATACTCATTCGCTTGTTGTTATCAATATTTCCTTCGTTTTGATGAACATTCCTTCATTTTTGTACTCATTTGCTTGTTATAATCAACATTTCCTTCGTTTTGAATCATATTTCGTTCATTTTGATGCTCATTCTCTCATTACGATCAACATTCACTTCATTTTGATGCTCATTCGCTTGTTATGATCAGCATTTCCTTCGTTTCGATGCATATTTCCTTCATTTCAATGCATATTTCCTTCATTTTGATGCTCATTCGCTTGTTATGATCAACATTTCCTTCGTTTCGATGCATATTTCCTTCATTTCAATGCATATTTCTTTCATTTTGATGCTCATTCGCTTGATATGATCAACATTTCCTTCGTTTCAATGCATATTGCTTCATTTTGATACTCATTACCTTATTATGATCAACATTTCCTTCGTTTTGATGCATTTTTCCTTCATTTTGATGTTAATTCGCTTGTTATGATCAACATTTCCTTCGTTTCGATGCATATTTCTTTCATTTTGATTCTCATTCTCTCATTACGATCAACATTTCCTTTATTTCTATGATCATTCGGTTGTTACGATCAACATTTCTTTCGTTTCGTTGAATATTTCCTTCATTTTGATGCTCATTCGCTTGTTACGATCAACATTTCCTTCATTTCGATGCATATTCCTTCATTTTGATGCTTATTCTCTCATTACGATCAACATTTCCTTCGTTTTGATGCATATTCCTTCATTTTGATGCTCATTCTCTCATTACGATCAACATTTCCTTCGTTTCGATGCATATTCCTTCATTTTGATGCTCATTCGCTTGTTATGATCAACATTTCCTTCGTTTTGATGCATATTCCTTCATGTTGATGCTCATTCGCTTGTTATAATCCACATTTCCTTCGTTTTGATGCATATTTATTTCATTTTGATGCTCATTCTATAATTACCATCAACATTTCCTTCATTTTGATTCTCATTCGCTTGTTATGATCAATATTTCCCCCGTTTTGGTGCATATTTCCTTCATCTTGATGCCCATTCGCTTGTTATGATCAACATTTCCTTTGTTTCGATGCATATTCCTTCATTTTGATGTTCATTCGCTTGTTATGATCAACATTTCCTTCGTTTTCATGCATATTCCTTCATTTTGATGCTCATTCGCTTGTTATGATCAATATTTCCTTCTTTTCGATGTACATTTCCTTCATTTTGATGCTCATTCTCTCATTACGATTATTATTTCCATTATTTTGTTGCTCATTCTCTTGTTATGATCAACATTTCCTTGGTTTCGAAGCATATTCCTTCATTTTGATGCTCATTCGCTTGTTACGATCATTATTTCCTTCGTTTCGATGCATATTTCCTTCATTTTGATAATCATTCGCTTGTTATGATCAACAACATTTTCTTCGTTTTGATGCATATTCTTTCATTTTGATGCTCATTCGCCTTTTATGATCAACATTTCCTTCGTTTCGATGCATATTTCCTTCATTTTGATGCTCATTCGGTTTTTATGATCAACATTTTCTACGTTTTGACGCATATTTCCTTTATTTTGATGTTCATTCGCTTGTTATGATCAACATTTACTTCATTTTGATACATATTTCTTTCATTTTGATGCTCATTCTCTCATTAAGATAAACATTTCCTTCATGTTGATGCTTATCCGCTTGTTATGATCATCATTTCCTTTGTTTAGATGCATATTTCCTTCATTTTGATGCTCATTCGCTTGTTATGATCAACATTTCCTTCGTTTCGATGTATATTTCCATCATTTTGATGCTCATTATCTCATTACGATCAATATTTCCTTCAGTTTGATGCTCATTCGCTTGTTATGATCAACATTACCTTCGTTTCGAAGCATATTCCTTCATTTTGATGCTCATTCACTTGTTATGATCGACATTTCATTCGTTTCAATGCATATTCCTTCATTTTATGCTCATTCGCTTGTTAAGATAAATGTTTCCTTCGTTTCGATGCATATTTCCTTCATTTTGAAGCTCAGTCTCTCATTACGATCACCATTTCCTTCGTTTTGATGCATATTCCTTCATTTTGATGCTCATTTGCTTGTTATAATCAACATTTCCTTTGTTCCGATGTATATTTCCTCCATTTAGATGCTCATTCGCTTGTTATGATCAACATTTCCTCCGTTTCGATGCATATTTCCTTCATTTTGATGTTCATTCGCATGTTATCATCAACATTTCTTTCGTTTCGATGCATATTCCTTCATTTTGATGCTCATTCGCTTGTTATGATCAACATTTCCTTAGTTTTGATACATATTTCCTTCATTTTGCTGCTTATTCTATCATTACGATCAACATTTCCTTCATTTTGATGCTCATTCGCTTGTTAAGATCATCATTTCCTTCGTTTTGATGCTCATTCGCTTGTAATGATCAACATTTCCTTCGTTTCGATGCATATTTCCTTCATTTTGATGCTCATTCGCTTGTTATGATCAACATTACCTTCGTTTCGATGCATATTCCTTCATTTTGATGCTCATTCACTTTTTATGATCAACATTTCCTTCGTTTTGATTCATATTCCTACATTATGTTGCTCATTCTCCTGTTATGATCATCATTTACTTCGTTTCAATGCATATTTCTTCATTTTGATGCTCATTCGCTTGTTATAATCAACATTTCCTTCGTTTTGATGAATATTCTTTCATTTTTATGCTCATTTGTTTGTTATAATTAACATTTCCTTCGTTTCGATATATATTTCCTTCATTTTGATACTCATTCTCTAATTACGTTCAACATTTCCTATAACTTGATTCTCATCGCTTGTTATGATCAACATTTCCTTCATTTTGATGCATATTTACTTCATTTTCATTCTCATTCTCTTGTTATGATCAATATTTCCTTCGTTTCGATGCATATTTCCTTTATTTTGATGCTCATTTGCTTGCTATGATCAACATTTCTTTTGTTTCGATGCATATTTACTTTATTTTGATGCTCATTCTCTCATTACGATCAACATTTCCTTTATTTCTATGATCATTCGGTTGTTACGATCAACATTTCCTTCGTTTTGTTGCATATTTCCTTCATTTTGATAATCATTCGCTTGTTATGATCAACAACATTTTCTTCGTTTTGATGCATATTCTTTTATTTTGATGCTCATTCGCCTTTTATGATCAACATTTCCTTCGTTTCGATGCATATTTCCTTCATTTTGATGCTCATTCGCTTGTTATGATCAACATTTTCTACGTTTCGACGCATATTTCCTTCATTTTGATGTTCATTCGCTCGTTATGATCAACATTTACTTCATTTTGATACATATTTCTTTCATTTTGATGCTCATTCTCTCATTACGATCAAAATTCACTTTATTTTGATGCTCATTCCCTTGTTATGATCAGCATTTCCTTCGTTTTGATGCATATTTCCTTCATTTCAATGCATATTTCTTTCATTTTTACGCTCATTCGTTTGTTATGATCAACATTTCCTTCGTTTCGATGAATATTTCCTTCATTTTGAAGCTCATTCGCTTGTTATGATAAACATTACCTTCGTTTCGATGCATATTCCTTCATTTTGATGTTCATTCACTTGTTATGATTAACATTTTCATCGTTTTGATGCATATTCCTTCATTATGATGCTCATTCGCTTGTTATGATCAACATTTCCTTCGTTTCAATGCATATTTCCTTCATTTTGATACTCATTCGCTTGTTGTTATCAATATTTCCTTCGTTTTGATGAACATTCCTTCATTTTTGTACTCATTTGCTTGTTATAATCAACATTTCCTTCGTTTTGAATCATATTTCGTTCATTTTGATGCTCATTCTCTCATTACGATCAACATTCACTTCATTTTGATGCTCATTCGCTTGTTATGATCAGCATTTCCTTCGTTTCGATGCATATTTCCTTCATTTCAATGCATATTTCCTTCATTTTGATGCTCATTCGCTTGTTATGATCAACATTTCCTTCGTTTCGATGCATATTTCCTTCATTTCAATGCATATTTCTTTCATTTTGATGCTCATTCGCTTGATATGATCAACATTTCCTTCGTTTCAATGCATATTGCTTCATTTTGATACTCATTACCTTATTATGATCAACATTTCCTTCGTTTTGATGCATTTTTCCTTCATTTTGATGTTAATTCGCTTGTTATGATCAACATTTCCTTCGTTTCGATGCATATTTCTTTCATTTTGATTCTCATTCTCTCATTACGATCAACATTTCCTTTATTTCTATGATCATTCGGTTGTTACGATCAACATTTCCTTCGTTTCGTTGAATATTTCCTTCATTTTGATGCTCATTCGCTTGTTACGATCAACATTTCCTTCATTTCGATGCATATTCCTTCATTTTGATGCTTATTCTCTCATTACGATCAACATTTCCTTCGTTTTGATGCATATTCCTTCATTTTGATGCTCATTCTCTCATTACGATCAATATTTCCTTCGTTTCGATGCATATTCCTTCATTTTGATGCTCATTCGCTTGTTATGATCAACATTTCCTTCGTTTTGATGCATATTCCTTCATGTTGATGCTCATTCGCTTGTTATAATCCACATTTCCTTCGTTTTGATGCATATTTATTTCATTTTGATGCTCATTCTATAATTACCATCAACATTTCCTTCATTTTGATTCTCATTCGCTTGCTATGATCAATATTTCCCCCGTTTTGGTGCATATTTCCTTCATCTTGATGCCCATTCGCTTGTTATGATCAACATTTCCTTTGTTTCGATGCATATTCCTTCATTTTGATGTTCATTCGCTTGTTATGATCAACATTTCCTTCGTTTTCATGCATATTCCTTCATTTTGATGCTCATTCGCTTGTTATGATCAATATTTCCTTCTTTTCGATGTACATTTCCTTCATTTTGATGCTCATTCTCTCATTACGATTATTATTTCCATTATTTTGTTGCTCATTCTCTTGTTATGATCAACATTTCCTTGGTTTCGAAGCATATTCCTTCATTTTGATGCTCATTCGCTTGTTACGATCATTATTTCATTCGTTTCGATGCATATTTCCTTCATTTTGATAATCATTCGCTTGTTATGATCAACAACATTTTCTTCGTTTTGATGCATATTCTTTCATTTTGATGCTCATTCGCCTTTTATGATCAACATTTCCTTCGTTTCGATGCATATTTCCTTCATTTTGATGCTCATTCGGTTTTTATGATCAACATTTTCTACGTTTTGACGCATATTTCCTTTATTTTGATGTTCATTCGCTTGTTATGATCAACATTTACTTCATTTTGATACATATTTCTTTCATTTTGATGCTCATTCTCTCATTAAGATAAACATTTCCTTCATGTTGATGCTTATCCGCTTGTTATGATCATCATTTCCTTTGTTTAGATGCATATTTCCTTCATTTTGATGCTCATTCGCTTGTTATGATCAACATTTCCTTCGTTTCGATGTATATTTCCATCATTTTGATGCTCATTATCTCATTACGATCAATATTTCCTTCAGTTTGATGCTCATTCGCTTGTTATGATCAACATTACCTTCGTTTCGAAGCATATTCCTTCATTTTGATGCTCATTCACTTGTTATGATCGACATTTCATTCGTTTCAATGCATATTCCTTCATTTTATGCTCATTCGCTTGTTAAGATAAATGTTTCCTTCGTTTCGATGCATATTTCCTTCATTTTGAAGCTCAGTCTCTCATTACGATCACCATTTCCTTCGTTTTGATGCATATTCCTTCATTTTGATGCTCATTTGCTTGTTATAATCAACATTTCCTTTGTTCCGATGTATATTTCCTCCATTTAGATGCTCATTCGCTTGTTATGATCAACATTTCCTCCGTTTCGATGCATATTTCCTTCATTTTGATGTTCATTCGCATGTTATCATCAACATTTCTTTCGTTTCGATGCATATTCCTTCATTTTGATGCTCATTCGCTTGTTATGATCAACATTTCCTTAGTTTTGATACATATTTCCTTCATTTTGCTGCTTATTCTATCATTACGATCAACATTTCCTTCATTTTGATGCTCATTCGCTTGTTAAGATCATCATTTCCTTCGTTTTGATGCTCATTCGCTTGTAATGATCAACATTTCCTTCGTTTCGATGCATATTTCCTTCATTTTGATGCTCATTCGCTTGTTATGATCAACATTACCTTCGTTTCGATGCATATTCCTTCATTTTGATGCTCATTCACTTTTTATGATCAACATTTCCTTCGTTTTGATTCATATTCCTACATTATGTTGCTCATTCTCCTGTTATGATCATCATTTACTTCGTTTCAATGCATATTTCTTCATTTTGATGCTCATTCGCTTGTTATAATCAACATTTCCTTCGTTTTGATGAATATTCTTTCATTTTTATGCTCATTTGTTTGTTATAATTAACATTTCCTTCGTTTCGATATATATTTCCTTCATTTTGATACTCATTCTCTAATTACGTTCAACATTTCCTATAACTTGATTCTCATCGCTTGTTATGATCAACATTTCCTTCATTTTGATGCATATTTACTTCATTTTCATTCTCATTCTCTTGTTATGATCAATATTTCCTTCGTTTCGATGCATATTTCCTTTATTTTGATGCTCATTTGCTTGCTATGATCAACATTTCTTTTGTTTCGATGCATATTTACTTTATTTTGATGCTCATTCTCTCATTACGATCAACATTTCCTTTAATTCTATGATCATTCGGTTGTTACGATCAACATTTCCTTCGTTTCGTTGCATATTTCCTTCATTTTGATAATCATTCGCTTGTTATGATCAACAACATTTTCTTCGTTTTGATGCATATTCTTTTATTTTGATGCTCATTCGCCTTTTATGATCAACATTTCCTTCGTTTCGATGCATATTTCCTTCATTTTGATGCTCATTCGCTTGTTATGATCAACATTTTCTACGTTTCGACGCATATTTCCTTCATTTTGATGTTCATTCGCTCGTTATGATCAACATTTACTTCATTTTGATACATATTTCTTTCATTTTGATGCTCATTCTCTCATTACGATCAAAATTCACTTTATTTTGATGCTCATTCCCTTGTTATGATCAGCATTTCCTTCGTTTTGATGCATATTTCCTTCATTTCAATGCATATTTCTTTCATTTTTACGCTCATTCGTTTGTTATGATCAACATTTCCTTCGTTTCGATGAATATTTCCTTCATTTTGATGCTCATTCGCTTGTTATGATAAACATTACCTTCGTTTTGATGCATATTCCTTCATTTTGATGTTCATTCACTTGTTATGATTAACATTTTCATCGTTTTGATGCATATTCCTTCATTATGATGCTCATTCGCTTGTTATGATCAACATTTCCTTCGTTTCAATGCATATTTCCTTCATTTTGATACTCATTCGCTTGTTGTTATCAATATTTCCTTCGTTTTGATGAACATTCCTTCATTTTTGTACTCATTTGCTTGTTATAATCAACATTTCCTTCGTTTTGAATCATATTTCGTTCATTTTGATGCTCATTCTCTCATTACGATCAACATTCACTTCATTTTGATGCTCATTCGCTTGTTATGATCAGCATTTCCTTCGTTTCGATGCATATTTCCTTCATTTCAATGCATATTTCCTTCATTTTGATGCTCATTCGCTTGTTATGATCAACATTTCCTTCGTTTCGATGCATATTTCCTTCATTTCAATGCATATTTCTTTCATTTTGATGCTCATTCGCTTGATATGATCAACATTTCCTTCGTTTCAATGCATATTGCTTCATTTTGATACTCATTACCTTATTATGATCAACATTTCCTTCGTTTTGATGCATTTTTCCTTCATTTTGATGTTAATTCGCTTGTTATGATCAACATTTCCTTCGTTTCGATGCATATTTCTTTCATTTTGATTCTCATTCTCTCATTACGATCAACATTTCCTTTATTTCTATGATCATTCGGTTGTTACGATCAACATTTCCTTCGTTTCGTTGAATATTTCCTTCATTTTGATGCTCATTCGCTTGTTACGATCAACATTTCCTTCATTTCGATGCATATTCCTTCATTTTGATGCTTATTCTCTCATTACGATCAACATTTCCTTCGTTTTGATGCATATTCCTTCATTTTGATGCTCATTCTCTCATTACGATCAATATTTCCTTCGTTTCGATGCATATTCCTTCATTTTGATGCTCATTCGCTTGTTATGATCAACATTTCCTTCGTTTTGATGCATATTCCTTCATGTTGATGCTCATTCGCTTGTTATAATCCACATTTCCTTCGTTTTTGATGCATATTTATTTCATTTTGATGCTCATTCTATAATTACCATCAACATTTCCTTCATTTTGATTCTCATTCGCTTGTTATGATCAATATTTCCCCCGTTTTGGTGCATATTTCCTTCATCTTGATGCCCATTCGCTTGTTATGATCAACATTTCATTTGTTTCGATGCATATTCCTTCATTTTGATGTTCATTCGCTTGTTATGATCAACATTTCCTTCGTTTTCATGCATATTCCTTCATTTTGATGCTCATTCGCTTGTTATGATCAATATTTCCTTCTTTTCGATGTACATTTCCTTCATTTTGATGCTCATTCTCTCATTACGATTATTATTTCCATTATTTTGTTGCTCATTCTCTTGTTATGATCAACATTTCCTTGGTTTCGAAGCATATTCCTTCATTTTGATGCTCATTCGCTTGTTACGATCATTATTTCATTCGTTTCGATGCATATTTCCTTCATTTTGATAATCATTCGCTTGTTATGATCAACAACATTTTCTTCGTTTTGATGCATATTCTTTCATTTTGATGCTCATTCGCCTTTTATGATCAACATTTCCTTCGTTTCGATGCATATTTCCTTCATTTTGATGCTCATTCGGTTTTTATGATCAACATTTTCTACGTTTTGACGCATATTTCCTTTATTTTGATGTTCATTCGCTTGTTATGATCAACATTTACTTCATTTTGATACATATTTCTTTCATTTTGATGCTCATTCTCTCATTAAGATAAACATTTCCTTCATGTTGATGCTTATCCGCTTGTTATGATCATCATTTCCTTTGTTTAGATGCATATTTCCTTCATTTTGATGCTCATTCGCTTGTTATGATCAACATTTCCTTCGTTTCGATGTATATTTCCATCATTTTGATGCTCATTATCTCATTACGATCAATATTTCCTTCAGTTTGATGCTCATTCGCTTGTTATGATCAACATTACCTTCGTTTCGAAGCATATTCCTTCATTTTGATGCTCATTCACTTGTTATGATCGACATTTCATTCGTTTCAATGCATATTCCTTCATTTTATGCTCATTCGCTTGTTAAGATAAATGTTTCCTTCGTTTCGATGCATATTTCCTTCATTTTGAAGCTCAGTCTCTCATTACGATCACCATTTCCTTCGTTTTGATGCATATTCCTTCATTTTGATGCTCATTTGCTTGTTATAATCAACATTTCCTTTGTTCCGATGTATATTTCCTCCATTTAGATGCTCATTCGCTTGTTATGATCAACATTTCCTCCGTTTCGATGCATATTTCCTTCATTTTGATGTTCATTCGCATGTTATCATCAACATTTCTTTCGTTTCGATGCATATTCCTTCATTTTGATGCTCATTCGCTTGTTATGATCAACATTTCCTTAGTTTTGATACATATTTCCTTCATTTTGCTGCTTATTCTATCATTACGATCAACATTTCCTTCATTTTGATGCTCATTCGCTTGTTAAGATCATCATTTCCTTCGTTTTGATGCTCATTCGCTTGTAATGATCAACATTTCCTTCGTTTCGATGCATATTTCCTTCATTTTGATGCTCATTCGCTTGTTATGATCAACATTACCTTCGTTTCGATGCATATTCCTTCATTTTGATGCTCATTCACTTTTTATGATCAACATTTCCTTCGTTTTGATTCATATTCCTACATTATGTTGCTCATTCTCCTGTTATGATCATCATTTACTTCGTTTCAATGCATATTTCATCATTTTGATGCTCATTCGCTTGTTATAATCAACATTTCCTTCGTTTTGATGAATATTCTTTCATTTTTATGCTCATTTGTTTGTTATAATTAACATTTCCTTCGTTTCGATATATATTTCCTTCATTTTGATACTCACTCTCTAATTACGTTCAACATTTCCTATAACTTGATTCTCATCGCTTGTTATGATCAACATTTCCTTCATTTTGATGCATATTTACTTCATTTTCATTCTCATTCTCTTGTTATGATCAATATTTCCTTCGTTTCGATGCATATTTCCTTTATTTTGATGCTCATTTGCTTGCTATGATCAACATTTCTTTTGTTTCGATGCATATTTACTTTATTTTGATGCTCATTCTCTCATTACGATCAACATTTCCTTTATTTCTATGATCATTCGGTTGTTACGATCAACATTTCCTTCGTTTCGTTGCATATTTCTTTCATTTTGATAATCATTCGCTTGTTATGATCAACAACATTTTCTTCGTTTTGATGCATATTCTTTTATTTTGATGCTCATTCGCCTTTTATGATCAACATTTCCTTCGTTTCGATGCATATTTCCTTCATTTTGATGCTCATTCGCTTGTTATGATCAACATTTTCTACGTTTCGACGCATATTTCCTTCATTTTGATGTTCATTCGCTCGTTATGATCAACATTTACTTCATTTTGATACATATTTCTTTCATTTTGATGCTCATTCTCTCATTACGATCAACATTCACTTTATTTTGATGCTCATTCCCTTGTTATGATCAGCATTTCCTTCGTTTTGATGCATATTTCCTTCATTTCAATGCATATTTCTTTCATTTTTATGCTCATTCGTTTGCTATGATCAACATTTCCTTCGTTTCGATGAATATTTCCTTCATTTTGATGCTCATTCGCTTGTTATGATAAACATTACCTTCGTTTCGATGCATATTCCTTCATTTTGATGTTCATTCACTTGTTATGATTAACATTTTCATCGTTTTGATGCATATTCCTTCATTATGATGCTCATTCGCTTGTTATGATCAACATTTCCTTCGTTTCAATGCATATTTCCTTCATTTTGATACTCATTCGCTTGTTGTTATCAATATTTCCTTCGTTTTGATGAACATTCCTTCATTTTTGTACTCATTTGCTTGTTATAATCAACATTTCCTTCGTTTTGAATCATATTTCGTTCATTTTGATGCTCATTCTCTCATTACGATCAACATTCACTTCATTTTGATGCTCATTCGCTTGTTATGATCAGCATTTCCTTCGTTTCGATGCATATTTCCTTCATTTCAATGCATATTTCCTTCATTTTGATGCTCATTCGCTTGTTATGATCAACATTTCCTTCGTTTCGATGCATATTTCCTTCATTTCAATGCATATTTCTTTCATTTTGATGCTCATTCGCTTGATATGATCAACATTTCCTTCGTTTCAATGCATATTGCTTCATTTTGATACTCATTACCTTATTATGATCAACATTTCCTTCGTTTTGATGCATTTTTCCTTCATTTTGATGTTAATTCGCTTGTTATGATCAACATTTCCTTCGTTTCGATGCATATTTCTTTCATTTTGATTCTCATTCTCTCATTACGATCAACATTTCCTTTATTTCTATGATCATTCGGTTGTTACGATCAACATTTCCTTCGTTTCGTTGAATATTTCCTTTATTTTGATGCTCATTCGCTTGTTACGATCAACATTTCCTTCATTTCGATGCATATTCCTTCATTTTGATGCTTATTCTCTCATTACGATCAACATTTCCTTCGTTTTGATGCATATTCCTTCATTTTGATGCTCATTCTCTCATTACGATCAACATTTCCTTCGTTTCGATGCATATTCCTTCATTTTGATGCTCATTCGCTTGTTATGATCAACATTTCCTTCGTTTTGATGCATATTCCTTCATGTTGATGCTCATTCGCTTGTTATAATCCACATTTCCTTCGTTTTGAAGCATATTTATTTCATTTTGATGCTCATTCTATAATTACCATCAACATTTCCTTCATTTTGATTCTCATTCGCTTGTTATGATCAATATTTCCCCCGTTTTGGTGCATATTTCCTTCATCTTGATGCCCATTCGCTTGTTATGATCAACATTTCCTTTGTTTCGATGCATATTCCTTCATTTTGATGTTCATTCGCTTGTTATGATCAACATTTCCTTCGTTTTCATGCATATTCCTTTATTTTGATGCTCATTCGCTTGTTATGATCAATATTTCCTTCTTTTCGATGTACATTTCCTTCATTTTGATGCTCATTCTCTCATTACGATTATTATTTCCATTATTTTGTTGCTCATTCTCTTGTTATGATCAACATTTCCTTGGTTTCGAAGCATATTCCATCATTTTGATGCTCATTCGCTTGTTACGATCATTATTTCCTTCGTTTCGATGCATATTTCCTTCATTTTGATAATCATTCGCTTGTTATGATCAACAACATTTTCTTCGTTTTGATGCATATTCTTTCATTTTGATGCTCATTCGCCTTTTATGATCAACATTTCCTTCGTTTCGATGCATATTTCCTTCATTTTGATGCTCATTCGGTTTTTATGATCAACATTTTCTCCGTTTTGACGCATATTTCCTTTATTTTGATGTTCATTCGCTTGTCATGATCAACATTTACTTCATATTGATACATATTTCTTTCATTTTGATGCTCATTCTCTCATTAAGATAAACATTTCCTTCATGTTGATGCTTATCCGCTTGTTATGATCATCATTTCCTTTGTTTAGATGCATATTTCCTTCATTTTGATGCTCATTCGCTTGTTATGATCAACATTTCCTTCGTTTCGATGTATATTTCCTTCATTTTGATGCTCATTATCTCATTACGATCAATATTTCCTTCAGTTTGATGCTCATTCGCTTGTTATGATCAACATTACCTTCGTTTCGAAGCATATTCCTTCATTTTGATGCTCATTCACTTGTTATGATCGACATTTCATTCGTTTCAATGCATATTCCTTCATTTTATGCTCATTCGCTTGTTAAGATAAATGTTTCCTTCGTTTCGATGCATATTTCCTTCATTTTGAAGCTCAGTCTCTCATTACGATCACCATTTCCTTCGTTTTGATGCATATTCCTTCATTTTGATGCTCATTTGCTTGTTATAATCAACATTTACTTTGTTCCGATGTATATTTCCTCCATTTAGATGCTCATTCGCTTGTTATGATCAACATTTCCTCCGTTTCTATGCATATTTCCTTCATTTTGATGTTCATTCGCATGTTATCATCAACATTTCTTTCGTTTCGATGCATATTCCTTCATTTTGATGCTCATTCGCTTGTTATGATCAACATTTCCTTAGTTTTGATACATATTTCCTTCATTTTGCTGCTTATTCTATCATTACGATCAACATTTCCTTCATTTTGATGCTCATCTTCGCTTGTTAAGATCATCATTTCCTTCGTTTTGATGCTCATTCGCTTGTAATGATCAACTTTTCCTTCGTTTCGATGCATATTTCCTTCATTTTGATGCTCATTCGCTTGTTATGATCAACATTACCTTCGTTTCGATGCATATTCCTTCATTTTGATGCTCATTCACTTTTTATGATCAACATTTCCTTCGTTTTGATTCATATTCCTACATTATGTTGCTCATTCTCCTGTTATGATCATTATTTACTTCGTTTCAATGCATATTTCTTCATTTTGATGCTCATTCGCTTGTTATAATCAACATTTCCTTCGTTTTGATGAATATTCTTTCATTTTTATGCTCATTTGTTTGTTATAATTAACATTTCCTTCGTTTCGATATATATTTCCTTCATTTTGATACTCATTCTCTAATTACGTTCAACATTTCCTATAACTTGATTCTCATCGCTTGTTATGATCAACATTTCCTTCATTTTGATGCATATTTACTTCATTTTCATTCTCATTCTCTTGTTATGATCAATATTTCCTTCGTTTCGATGCATATTTCCTTTATTTTGATGCTCATTTGCTTGCTATGATCAACATTTCTTTTGTTTCGATGCATATTTACTTTATTTTGATGCTCATTCTCTCATTACGATCAACATTTCCATTATTTCTATGATCATTCGGTTGTTACGATCAACATTTCCTTCGTTTCGTTGCATATTTCCTTCATTTTGATAATCATTCGCTTGTTATGATCAACAACATTTTCTTCGTTTTGATGCATATTCTTTTATTTTGATGCTCATAATCGCCTTTTATGATCAACATTTCCTTCGTTTCGATACATATTTCCTTCATTTTGATGCTCATTCGCTTGTTATGATCAACATTTTCTACGTTTCGACGCATATTTCCTTCATTTTGATGTTCATTCGCTCGTTATGATCAACATTTACTTCATTTTGATACATATTTCTTTCATTTTGATGCTCATTCTCTCATTACGATCAACATTCACTTTATTTTGATGCTCATTCCCTTGTTATGATCAGCATTTCCTTCGTTTTGATGCATATTTCCTTCATTTCAATGCATATTTCTTTCATTTTGATGCTCATTCGTTTGTTATGATCAACATTTCCTTCGTTTCGATGAATATTTCCTTCATTTTGATGCTCATATCGCTTGTTATGATAAACATTACCTTCGTTTCGATGCATATTCCTTCATTTTGATGTTCATATCACTTGTTATGATTAACATTTTCATCGTTTTGATGCATATTCCTTCATTATGATGCTCATTCGCTTGTTATGATCAACATTTCCTTCGTTTCAATGCATATTTCCTTCATTTTGATACTCATTCGCTTGTTGTTATCAATATTTCCTTCGTTTTGATGAACATTCCTTCATTTTTGTACTCATTTGCTTGTTATAATCAACATTTCCTTCGTTTTGAATCATATTTCGTTCATTTTGATGCTCATTCTCTCATTACGATCAACATTCACTTCATTTTGATGCTCATTCGCTTGTTATGATCAGCATTTCCTTCGTTTCGATGCATATTTCCTTCATTTCAATGCATATTTCCTTCATTTTGATGCTCATTCGCTTGTTATGATCAACATTTCCTTCGTTTCGATGCATATTTCCTTCATTTCAATGCATATTTCTTTCATTTTGATGCTCATTCGCTTGATATGATCAACATTTCCTTCGTTTCAATGCATATTGCTTCATTTTGATACTCATTACCTTATTATGATCAACATTTCCTTCGTTTTGATGCATTTTTCCTTCATTTTGATGTTAATTCGCTTGTTATGATCAACATTTCCTTCGTTTCGATGCATATTTCTTTCATTTTGATTCTCATTCTCTCATTACGATCAACATTTCCTTTATTTCTATGATCATTCGGTTGTTACGATCAACATTTCCTTCGTTTCGTTGAATATTTCCTTCATTTTGATGCTCATTCGCTTGTTACGATCAACATTTCCTTCATTTCGATGCATATTCCTTCATTTTGATGCTTATTCTCTCATTACGATCAACATTTCCTTCGTTTTGATGCATATTCCTTCATTTTGATGCTCATTCTCTCATTACGATCAACATTTCCTTCGTTTCGATGCATATTCCTTCATTTTGATGCTCATTCGCTTGTTATGATCAACATTTCCTTCGTTTTGATGCATATTCCTTCATGTTGATGCTCATATCGCTTGTTATAATCCACATTTCCTTCGTTTTGATGCATATTTATTTCATTTTGATGCTCATTCTATAATTACCATCAACATTTCCTTCATTTTGATTCTCATTCGCTTGTTATGATCAATATTTCCCCCGTTTTGGTGCATATTTCCTTCATCTTGATGCCCATTCGCTTGTTATGATCAACATTTCCTTTGTTTCGATGCATATTCCTTCATTTTGATGTTCATTCGCTTGTTATGATCAACATTTCCTTCGTTTTCATGCATATTCCTTCATTTTGATGCTCATTCGCTTGTTATGATCAATATTTCCTTCTTTTCGATGTACATTTCCTTCATTTTGATGCTCATTCTCTCATTACGATTATTATTTCCATTATTTTGTTGCTCATTCTCTTGTTATGATCAACATTTCCTTGGTTTCGAAGCATATTCCTTCATTTTGATGCTCATTCGCTTGTTACGATCATTATTTCCTTCGTTTCGATGCATATTTCCTTCATTTTGATAATCATTCGCTTGTTTATGATCAACAACATTTTTTTCGTTTTGATGCATATTCTTTCATTTTGATGCTCATTCGCCTTTTATGATCAACATTTCCTTCGTTTCGATGCATATTTCCTTCATTTTGATGCTCATTCGGTTTTTATGATCAACATTTTCTACGTTTTGACGCATATTTCCTTTATTTTGATGTTCATTCGCTTGTTATGATCAACATTTACTTCATATTGATACATATTTCTTTCATTTTGATGCTCATTCTCTCATTAAGATAAACATTTCCTTCATGTTGATGCTTATCCGCTTGTTTATGATCATCATTTCCTTTGTTTAGATGCATATTTCCTTCATTTTGATGCTCATTCGCTTGTTATGATCAACATTTCCTTCGTTTCGATGTATATTTTCCTTCATTTTGATGCTCATTATCTCATTACGATCAATATTTCCTTCAGTTTGATGCTCATTGCTTGTTATGATCAACATTACCTTCGTTTCGAAGCATATTCCTTCATTTTGATGCTCATTCACTTGTTATGATCGACATTTCATTCGTTTTCAATGCATATTCCTTCATTTTATGCTCATTCGTTTGTTAAGATAAACATTTCCTTCGTTTCGATGCATATTTTCTTCATTTTGAAGCTCATTCTCTCATTACGATCACCATTTCCTTCGTTTTGATGCATATTCCTTCATTTTGATGCTCATTTGCTTGTTATAATCAACATTTCTTTGTTCCGATGCATATTTCCTTCATTTTGATGCTCATTCGCTTGTTATGATCAACAATTCCTCCGTTTCGATGCATATTTCATTCATTTTGATGTTCATTCGCTTGTTATCATCAACATTTCCTTCCTTTCGATGCATATTCCTTCATTTTGATGCTCATTCGCTTGTTATGATCAACATTTCCTTAGTTTTGATACATATTCCTTCATTTTGCTGCTTATTCTATCATTACGATCAACATTTCCTTCATTTTGATGCTCATTCGCTTGTTAAGATCATCATTTCCTTCGTTTTGATGCTCATTCGCTTGTAATGATCAACATTTCCTTCGTTTCGATGCATATTTCCTTCATTTTGATGCTCATTCGCTTGTTATGATCAACATACCTTCGTTTCGATGCATATTCCTTCATTTTGATGCTCATTCACTTGTTATGATCAACATTTCCTTCGTTTTGATTCATATTCCTACATTATGTTGCTCTTTCTCCTGTTATGATCATCATTTACTTCGTTTCAATGCATATTTCTTCATTTTGATGCTCATTCGCTTGTTATAATCAACATTTCCTTCGTTTTGATGAATATTCTTTCATTTTTATGCTCATTTGTTTGTTATAATTAACATTTCCTTGTTTCGATATATATTTCTTCATTTTGATACTCATTCTCTAATTACGTTCAACATTTCCTTTAACTTGATTCTCATCGCTTGTTATGATCAACATTTCCTTCATTTTGATGCATATTTACTTCATTTTCATTCTCATTCTCTTGTTATGATCAATATTTCCTTCGTTTCGATGCATATTTCCTTTATTTTGATGCTCATTTGCTTGCTATGATCAACATTTCTTTCGTTTCGATGCATATTTACTTTATTTTGATGCTCATTTTCTCTCATTATGATGTCAACATTTCTTTATTTTATAATCATTCGCTTGTTATGATCAACAACATTTTCTTCGTTTTGATGCATATTCTTTTATTTTGATGCTCATTCGCCTTTTATGATCAACATTTCCTTCGTTTCGATGCATATTTCCTTCATTTTGATGCTCATTCGCTTGTTATGATCAACATTTTCTACGTTCGACGCATATTTCCTTCATTTTGATGTTCATTCGCTCGTTATGATCAACATTTACTTCATTTTGATACATATTTCTTTCATTTTGATGCTATTCTCTCATTACGATCAACATTCACTTTATTTTGATGCTATTCCCTTGTTATGATCAGCATTTCTTCTTTTGATGCATATTTCCTTCATTTCAATGCATATTTCCTTCATTTTGATGCTCATTCGTTTGTTATGATCAACATTTCCTTCGTTTCGATGAATATTTTCCTTCATTTTGATGCTCATTCGCTTGTTATGATAAACATTACTTCGTTTCGATGCATATTCCTTCATTTTGATGTTCATTCACTTGTTATGATTAACATTTTCATCGTTTTGATGCATATTCCTTCATTATGATGCTCATTCGCTTGTTATGATCAACATTTCCTTCGTTTCAATGCATATTTCCTTCATTTTGATACTCATTCGCTTGTTGTGATCAATATTTCCTTCGTTTTGATGAACATTCCTTCATTTTTGTACTCATTTGCTTGTTATAATCAACATTTCCTTCGTTTTGAATTATTTCGTTCATTTTGATGCTCATTCTCTCATTACGATCAACATTCACTTCATTTTGATGCTCATTCGCTTGTTATGATCAGCATTTCCTTCGTTTCGATGCATATTTCCTTCATTTCAATGCATATTTCCTTCATTTTGATGTCTATTCGCTTGTTATGAATGATCAACATTTCCTTCGTTTCGATGCATATTTCCTTCATTTCAATGCATATTTCTTTCATTTTGATGCTCATTCGCTTGATATGATCAACATTTCCTTCGTTTCAATGCATATTGCTTCATTTTGATACTCATTACCTTATTATGATCAACATTTCCTTCGTTTTGATGCATTTTTTCCTTCATTTTGATGTTATTTCGCTTGTTATGATCAACATTTCCTTCGTTTCGATGCATATTTCTTTCATTTTGATTCTCATTCTCTCATTACGATCAACATTTCCTTTATTTCTATGATCATTCGGTTGTTACGATCAACATTTCCTTCGTTTCGTTGAATATTTCCTTCATTTTGATGCTCATTTCGCTTGTTACGATCAACATTTCCTTCATTTCGATGCATATTCTTCATTTTGATGCTTATTCTCTCATTACGATCAACATTTCCTTCGTTTTGATGCATATTCCTTCATTTTGATGCTCATTCTCTCATTACGATCAACATTTCCTTCGTTTCGATGCATATTCCTTCATTTTGATGCTCATTCGCTTGTTATGATCAACATTTCCTTCGTTTTGATGCATATTCCTTCATGTTGATCTCATTCGCTTGTTATAATCCACATTTCCTTCGTTTTGATGCATATTTATTTCATTTTGATGCTCATTCTATAATTACCATCAACATTTCTTTCATTTTGATTTCTCATTCGCTTGTTATGATCAATATTTCCCCCGTTTTGGTGCATATTTCCTTCATCTTGATGCCCATTCGCTTGTTATGATCAACATTTCCTTTGTTTCGATGCATATTCCTTCATTTTGATGTTCATTCGCTTGTTATGATCAACATTTCCTTCGTTTTCATGCATATTCCTTCATTTTGATGCTCATTCGTTGTTATGATCAATATTTCCTTCTTTTCGATGTACATTTCCTTCATTTTGATGCTCATTCTCTCATTACGATTATTATTTCCATTATTTTGTTGCTCATTCTCTTGTTATGATCAACATTTCCTTGGTTTCGAAGCATATTCCTTCATTTTGATGCTCATTCGCTTGTTACGATCATTATTTCCTTCGTTTCGATGCATATTTCCTTCATTTTGATAATCATTCGCTTGTTATGATCAACAACATTTTCTTCGTTTTGATGCATATTCTTTCATTTTGATGCTCATTCGCCTTTTATGATCAACATTTCCTTCGTTTCGATGCATATTTCCTTCATTTTGATGCTCATTCGGTTTTTTGATCAACATTTTCTACGTTTTGACGCATATTTCCTTTATTTTGATGTTCATTCGCTTGTTATGATCAACATTTACTTCATATTGATACATATTTCTTTCATTTTGATGCTCATTCTCTCATTAAGATAAACATTTCCTTCATGTTGATGCTTATCCGCTTGTTATGATCATCATTTCCTTTGTTTAGATGCATATTTCCTTCATTTTGATGCTCATTCGCTTGTTATGATCAACATTTCCTTCGTTTCGATGTATATTTCCTTCATTTTGATGCTCATTATCTCATTACGATCAATATTTCCTTCAGTTTGATGCTCATTCGCTTGTTATGATCAACATTACCTTCGTTTCGAAGCATATTCCTTCATTTTGATGCTCATTCACTTTTTATGATCGACATTTCATTCGTTTCAATGCATATTCCTTCATTTTATGCTCATTCGTTTGTTAAGATAAACATTTCCTTCGTTTCGATGCATATTTCCTTCATTTTGAAGCTCATTCTCTCATTACGATCACCATTTCCTTCGTTTTGATGCATATTCCTTCATTTTGATGCTCATATTGCTTGTTATAATCAACATTTCCTTTGTTCCGATGCATATTTCCTTCATTTTGATGCTCATTCGCTTGTTATGATCAACAATTCCTCCGTTTCGATGCATATTTCATTCATTTTGATGTTCATTCGCTTGTTATCATCAACATTTCCTTCCTTTCGATGCATATTCCTTCATTTTGATGCTCATTCGCTTGTTATGATCAACATTTCCTTAGTTTTGATAATATTTCCTTCATTTTTGCTGCTTATTCTATCATTACGATCAAACATTTCCTTCATTTTGATGCTCATTCGCTTGTTAAGATCATCATTTCCTTCGTTTTGATGCTCATTCGCTTGTAATGATCAACATTTCCTTCGTTTCGATGCATATTTCCTTCATTTTGATGCTCATTCGCTTGTTATGATCAACATTACCTTTTGTTTCGATGCATATTCCTTCATTTTGATGCTCATTCACTTTTTATGATCAACATTTCCTTCGTTTTGATTCATATTCCTACATTATGTTGCTCATTCTCCTGTTATGATCATCATTTACTTCGTTTCAATGCATATTTCTTCATTTTGATGCTCATTCGCTTGTTATAATCAACATTTCCTTCGTTTTGATGAATATTCTTTCATTTTTTATGCTCATTTGTTTGTTATAATTAACATTTCCTTCGTTTCGATATATATTTCCTTCATTTTGATACTCATCTCTAATTACGTTCAACATTTCCTTTAACTTGATTCTCATCGCTTGTTATGATCAACATTTCCTTCATTTTGATGCATATTTACTTCATTTTCATTCTCATTCTCTTGTTATGATCAATATTTCCTTCGTTTCGATGCATATTTCCTTTATTTTGATGCTCATTGCTTGCTATGATCAACATTTCTTTTGTTTCGATGCATATTTACTTTATTTTGATGCTCATTCTCTCATTACGATCAACATTTCCTTTATTTCTATGATTATTCGGTTGTTACGATCAACATTTCCCTTCGTTTCGTTGCATATTTCCTTATTTTGTTAATCATTCGCTTGTTATGATCAACAACATTTCTTCGTTTTGATGCATATTCTTTTATTTTGATGCTCATTCGCCTTTTATGATCAACATTTCCTTCGTTTCGATGCATATTTCCTTCATTTTGATGCTCATTCGCTTGTTATGATCAACATTTTCTACGTTTCGACGCATATTTCCTTCATTTTGATGTTCATTCGCTCGTTATGATCAACATTTACTTCATTTTGATACATATTTCTTTCATTTTGATGCTCATTCTCTCATTCGATCAACATTCACTTTATTTTGATGCTCATTCCTTGTTATGATCAGCATTTCCTTCGTTTTGATGCATATTTCCTTCATTTCAATGCATATTTCCTTCATTTTGATGCTCATTCGTTTGTTATGATCAACATTTCCTTCGTTTCGATGAATATTTCCTTCATTTTGATGCTCATTCGCTTGTTATGATAACATTACCTTCGTTTCGATGCATATTCCTTCATTTTGATGTTCATTCACTTGTTATGATTAACATTTTCATCGTTTTGATGCATATTCCTTCATTATGATGCTCATTCGCTTGTTATGATCAACATTTCCTTCGTTTTCAATGCATATTTCCTTCATTTTGATACTATTCGCTTGTTGTGATCAATATTCCTTCGTTTTGATGAACATTCTTCATTTTTGTACTCATTTGCTTGTTATAATCAACATTCCTTCGTTTTGAATCATATTTCGTTCATTTTGATGCTCATTCTCTCATTACGATCAACATTCACTTCATTTTGATGCTCATTCGCTTGTTATGATCAACATTTCCTTCGTTTCGATGCATATTTCCTTCATTTCAATGCATATTTCCTTCATTTTGATGCTCATTCGCTTGTTATGATCAACATTTCCTTCATTTCGATGCATATTCCTTCATTTCAATGCATATTTCTTTCATTTTGATGCTCATTCGCTTGATTTATGATCAACATTTCCTTCGTTTCAATGCATATTGCTTCATTTTGATACTCATTACCTTATTATGATCAACATTTCCTTCGTTT
>JAHCLQ010000422.1:0-169641 GCA_023678885.1 Pogostemon cablin
ATGCTCATTCGCTTGTTATGATCAACTTTTCCTTCGCTCATTCGCTTGTTATGATCGTTTCGTTGCATATTCCTTCATTTTGATGCTCATTTGCTTGTTATGATCAACATTTCCTTTGTTTCGCATGCTCATTCGCTTGTTACGATAAACATTTCCTTTGTTTCGATGCATATTTTCTTCATTTTGAAGCTCATTCTCTCATTACGATGAACATTTCCTTCGTTTTGATGCATATTCCTTCATTTTGATGCTCATTCGCTTGTTATAATCAACATTTCCTTTGTTCCTATGCATATTTCCTTATTTTGATGCTTATTCACTTGTTATGATCAACATTTCCTTCGTTTGGATGCATGTTTTCTTCATTTTGATGTTTATTCGCTTGTTATGATCAATATTTTCTTCGTTTCGATGCATATTCCTTCATTATTATGCTCATTCGCTTGTTATGATTAGATTTCCTTAGTTTTGATACATATTTCTTTCATTTTGATGCTTATTCTATCATTACGATCAATATTTCCTTCATTTTGATGCTCATTAGCTTGTTATGATCATCATTTTCTTCGTTTTGATGCATATTTCCTTCATTTTGATGCTCATTCGCTTGTTATGATCAACTTTCCTTCGTTTCGATGCATATTTCCTTCATTTTGATTCTCATTCGGTTGTTATGATCAACATTACCTTCGTTTCGATGCATATTCCTTCATTTTGATGCTCATTCACTTGTTATGATCAACTTTTCCTTTGTTTTGACGCATATTCCTTCATTATGATGCTCATTCACTTGTTATGATCAACATTTCCTTCGTTTCAATGCATATTTCCTTCATTTTGATGCTCATTCGCTTGTTATGATCAATATTTCCTTCGCTTTGATGAATATTTCTTCATTTTTGTGCTCATTCGCTTGTTATAATCAACATTTCCTTCGTTTCGATATATATTTCCTTTATTTTGATGCCTGTTCTCTTATTACGTTCAATATTTGCTTTAATTTGATTTTCTTCACTTGTTATGATCAACATTTCATTCATTTTGATGCATATTTACTTCATTTTGATGCTCATTCGCTTGTTATGATCAACATTTCCTTCGTTTTGATGCATATTTCCTTCATTTCGATGCTCATTCGTTCGTTATGAAACAACAATTCTTTCCTTTTGATGCATATTTTCTTCATTTTGATGCTCATTCTCTCATTACGATCAACATTTCCTTCATTTTGATGATCATTCGGTTGTTACGATCAATATTTTTTACGTTTCGTTGCATATTTCCTTCATTTTGATGCTCATTCGCTTGATATGACCAACATTTGCTTAGTTTCGATGCATATTCCTTCATTTTGATGTTCATTCGCTTGTTATGATCAATATTTCCTTCGTTTCGATGCATATTTCTTCATTTTGATGGTCATATCGCTTGTTATGATCAACATTTTCTTCGTTTCGATGCTTATTTTTCCTCATTTTGATGCTCATTTCTCTCATCACGATCAACATTTCCTTCATTTTGATGTTTATTCGCTTGTTATGATCAACATTTCCTTCGTTTCGATGCATATTTCCTTCACTTTGATGCTCATTTTCCTATTATGATCAACATGACCTTTTTTCGATGCATATTCCTTCATTTTGATGCTCATTCACTTGTTATGATCAACATTTCCTTTGTTTTGATGTATATTCCTTCATTATGATGCTCATTCGCTTGTTATGATCAACATTTCCTTCGTTTCAATGCATATTTCCTTCATTTTGATGCTCAATCGCTTGTTATGACGAACATTTCCTTCGTTTCGATGCATATTCCTTCATTTTGATGCTTATTCGCTTGTTATGATCAATATTTTCTTCGTTTCGATGCATATTCCTTCATTATTATGCTCATTCGCTTGTTATGATAAAGATTTCCTTAGTTTTGATACATATTTCTTTCATTTTGATGCTTATTCTACCATTACGATCAATATTTCCTTCATTTTGATGCTCATTAGCATGTTATGATCATCATTTTCTACGTTTTGATGCATATTTCCTTCATTTTGATGCTCATTCGCTTGTTATGAACAACTTTCCTTCGTTTCGATGCATATTTCTTTCATTTTGATGCTCATTCGCTTGTTATGATCAACATTACCTTCGTTTCGATGCATATTCCTTCATTTTGATGTTCATTCGCTTGTTATGATCAATATTTCCTTCGTTTCGATGTATATTTCTTCATTTTGATGGTCATTAGCTTGTTATGATCAATATTTTCTTCGTTTCAATGCATATTTTCTTCATTTTGATGCTCAATCGCTTGTAATGACCAACATTTCCTTCGTTTCGATGCATATTCCTTCATTTTGATGTTCATTCGCTTGTTATGATCAATATTTCCTTCGTTTCGATGCATATTTCTTCATTTTGATGGTCATTAGCTTGTTATGATCAATATTTTCTTCGTTTCGATTCTTATTTTACTCATTTTGATGCTCATTCTCTCATAACAATCAACATTTCCTTTCATTTTGATGCTCATTCGCTTGTTATGATCAACATTTCCTTCGTTTCGATGCATATTTCCTTCACTTTGATGCTCATTTTCCAGTTATGATCAACATTATCTTCGTTTCGATGCATATTTCCTTTATTTTGATGCTCATTCGCTTGTTATGATCAATATTACCTTCGTTTTGATGCATATTCCTTCATTTTGATGCTCATTCACTTGTTATGATCAACATTTCCTTCGTTTTGATGCATATTCCTTCATTACGATGCTCATTCGCTTGTTATGATCAACATTTCCTTCGTTTCAATGCATATTTCCTTCATTTTGATGCTCGTTCGCTTGTTATGATCAACATTTCCTTCGTTTTGATGAATATTCCTTCATTTTTGTGCTCATTCGCTTGTTATAATCAACATTTCCTTCGTTTCGATGTATATTTCCTTCATTTTGATGCCCATTCTCTAATTAAGTTCAACATTTCCTTTAATTTGATTCTCATTCGCTTGTTATGATCAATATTTCCTTCGTTTTGATTCATATTTACTTTATTTTAATGCTCATTCGCTTGTTATGATCAACTTTTCCTTCGTTTGGATGCATGTTTCCTTCATTTTGATGCTCATTCGCTTGTTATGATCCACATTTCCTTCGTTTCGTTGCATATTCCTTCATCTTGATGCTCATTTGCTTGTTATTATCAACATTTCATTCATTTCGATGCATATTCCTTCATTTTAATGCTCATTCGCTTGTTACGATAAACATTTCCTTTGTTTCGATGCATATTTTCTTCATTTTGAAGCTCATTCTCTCATTACGATGAACATTTCCTTCGTTTTGATGCATATTTCTTCATTTTGATGCTCATTCGCTTGTTATAATCAAATTTCCTTTGTTCCTATGCATATTTCCTTAATTTTGATGCTTATTCACTTGTTATGATCAACATTTCCTTCGTTTGGATACATGTTTTCTTTATTTTGATGCTTATTTTCTTGTTATGATCAACATTTTCTTCGTTTCGATGCATATTCCTTCATTATTATGCTCATTCGCTTGTTATGATCAAGATTTCCTTAGTTTTGATACATATTTCTTTCATTTTGATGCTTATTCCATCATTACGATCAATATTTCCTTCATTCTGATGCTCATTAGCATGTTATGATCATCATTTTCTTCGTTTTGATGCATATTTCCTTTGATGCTCATTCGCTTGTTATGATAAACTTTCCTTCGTTTCGATGCATATTTCTTTCATTTTGATGTTCATTCGGTTGTTATGATCAACATTACCTTCGTTTCGATGCATATTCCTTAATTTTGATGCTCATTCACTTGTTATGATCAACATTTCCTTCGTTTTGACACATATTCCTTCATTATGATGCTCATTCGCTTGTTATGATCAACATTTCCATCGTTTCAATGCATATTTCCTTCATTTTGATGCTCAATCGTTTGTTATGACCAACATTTCCTTCGTTTCGATGCATATTCCTTCATTTTGATGTTCATTCGCTTGTTATGATCAATATTTCCTTCGTTTCGATGCATATTTCGTCATTTTGATGGTCATTCGCTTGTTATGATCAACATTTTCTTCGTTTCGATGCTTATTTTCCTCATTTTGTTTCTCATTCTCTCATCACGATCAACATTTCCTTCATTTTGATGCTCATTCGCTTGTTATGATCAATATTTCCTTCGTTTCGATGCATATTTCCTTCACTTTGATGCTCATTTTCCTGTTATGATCAACATTATCTTCGTTTCGATGCATATTTCCTTTATTTTGATGCTCATTCGCTTGTTATGATCAACATTTCCTTCGTTTCAATGCATATTTCCTTCATTTTGATGCTCTTTCGCTTGTTATGATCAACATTACCTTCGTTTTGATGCATATTCCTTCATTTGGATGCTCATTCACTTGTTATGATCAACATTTCCTTCTTTTTGATGCATATTCCTTCATTATGATGCTCATTCGCTTGTTATGATCAACATTTACTTCATTTCAATGCATATTTCCTTCATTTTGATGCCCATTCTCTTATTATGATCAACATTTCCTTCGTTTTGATGAATATTCCTTCATTTTTGTGCTCATTCGCTTGTCATAATCAACATTTCCTTTGTTTCGATGTATATTTCCTTCATTTTGATGCCCATTCTCTAATTACGTTCAACATTTCCATTAATTTGATTCTCATTCAGTTGTTATGATCAATATTTCCTTCGTTTTGATTCATATTTACTTCATTTTTATGCTCATTCGCTTGTTATGATCAACTTTTCCTTCGTTTGGATTCATGTTTCCTTCATTTTGATGCTCATTCGCTTGTTATGATCCACATTACCTTCGTTTCGTTGCATATTCCTTCATTTTGATGCTCATTTGCTTGTTATTATCAACATTTCATTCGTTTCGATGCATATTCCTTCATTTTAATGCTCATTCGCTTGTTACGATAAACATTTCCTTTGTTTCGATGCATATTTTCTTCATTTTGAAGCTCATTCTCTCATTACGATGAACATTTCCTTCGTTTTGATGCATATTCCTTCATTTTGATGCTCATTCGCTTGTTATAATCAACATTTCCTTTGTTCCTATGCATATTTCCTTAATTTTGATGCTTATTCACTTGTTATGATCAACATTTCCTTCATTTGGATGCATGTTTTCTTTATTTTGATGCTTATTCGCTTGTTATGATCAATATTTTCTTCGTTTCGATGCATATTCCTTTATTATTATGCTCATTCGCTTGTTATGATCAAGATTTCCTTAGTTTTGATACATATTTCTTTCATTTTGATGCTTATTCTATCATTACGATAATGAGCATCATTTTTTTCGTTTTGATGCATATTTCCTTTATTTTGATGCTCATTCGCTTGTTAATGTCAACTTTCCTTCGTTTCGATGCATATTTCTTTCATTTGATGCTCATTCGGTTGTTATGATCAACATTACCTTGGTTTTGATGCGTATTCCTTCATTTTGATGCTCATTCACTTGTTATAATCAACATTTCCTTCGTTTTGATGCATATTCCTTCATTATGATGCTCATTCGGTTGTTATGATCAACATTTCCTTCGTTTCAATGCATATTTTCTTCATTTTGATGCTCAATCGCTTGTTATGACCAACATTTCCTTCGTTTCGATGTATATTCCTTCATTTTGTTGTTCATTCGCTTGTTATGATCAATATTTCCTTCGTTTCGATGCATATTTCTTCATTTTGATGGTCATTAGCTTGTTATGATCAATATTTTCTTCGTTTCGATGCTTATTTTCCTCATTTTGATGCTCATTCTCTCATCATGATCAACATTTCCTTTATTTTGATGCTTATTCGCTTGTTATGATCAAAATTTCCTTCGTTTCGATGCATATTTCCTTTACTTAGATGCTCATTTTCCTGTTATGATCAACATTATCTTCGTTTCGATGCATATTTCCTTTATTTTGATGCTCATTCGCTTGTTATGATCAACATTACCTCCGTTTTGATGCATATTCCTTCATTTGGATGCTCATTCACTTGTTATGATCAACATTTCCTTCGTTTTGATGCATATTCCTTCATTATGAAGCTCATTCGCTTGTTATGATCAACAATTCCTTCGTTTCAATGCATATTTCCTTCATTTTGATGCTCATTCCTTGTTATGATCAACATTTCCTTTGTTTTGATGAATTTTCCTTCATTTTTGTGCTCATTCGCTTTTTATAATCAACATTTCCTTTATTTCGATGTATATTTCCTTCATATTGATGCCCATTCTCTAATTACGCTCTACATTTCCATTAATTTGATTCTCATTCGCTTGTTATGATTAACATTTCCTTCGTTTTGATTCATATTTATTACATTTTAATGCTCATTCGCTTGTTATGATCAACTTTTCCTTCGTTTGGATGCATGTTTCCTTCATTTTGATGCTCATTCCCTTGTTATGATCCACATTACTTTCGTTTCGTTGCATATTCCTTCATTTTGATGCTTATTTGCTTGTTATGATCAACATTTCCTTTGTTTCAATGCATATTCCTTCATTTTAATACTCATTCGCTTGTTACGATAAACATTTCCTTTGTTTTGATGCATATTTTCTTCATTTTGAAGCTCATTCTCTCATTACGATGAACATTTCCTTCGTTTTGATGCATATTCCTTCATTTTGATGCTCATTCGCTTGTTATAATCAATATTTCCTTTGTTCCTATGCATATTTCCTTAATTTTGATGCTTATTCACTTGTTATGATCAACATTTCCTTCGTTTGGATGCATGTTTTCTTTATTTTGATGCTTATTCGCTTGTTATGATCAACATTTTCTTCGTTTCGATGCATATTCCTTCATTATTATGCTCATTCGCTTGTTATGATCAAGATTTCCTTAGTTTTGATACATATTTCTTTCATTTTGATGCTTATTCTATCATTACGATCAATATTTCCTTCATTTTGATGCTCATTAGCTTGTTATGATCATCATTTTCTTCGTTTTGATGCATATTTCCTTCATTTTGATGCTCATTCGCTTGTTATGATCAACTTTCCTTCGTTTCGATGCATATTTCTTTCATTTTGATGCTCATTCGGTTGTTATGATCAACATTACCTTCGTTTCGATGCATATTCCTTCATTTTGATGCTCATTCACTTGTTATAATCAACATTTCCTTCGTTTTGATGCATATTCCTTCATTATGATGCTCATTCGCTTGTTATGATCAACATTTCCTTCGTTTCAATGCATATTTCCTTCATTTTGATGCTCAATCGCTTGTTATGACCAACATTTCCTTCGTTTCGATGCATATTCCTTCATTTTGATGTTCATTCGCTTGTTATGATCAATATTTCCTTCGTTTCGATGCATATTTCTTCATTTTGATGGTCATTCGCTTGTTTTGATCAACATTTTCTTCGTTTCGATGCTTATTTTCCTCATTTTGTTTCTCATTCTCTCGTCACGATCAACATTTCCTTCATTTTGATGCTCATTCGCTTGTTATGATCAACATTTCCTTCGTTTCGAAGCATATTTCCTTCACTTTGATGCTCATTTTCCTGTTATGATCAGCATTATCTTCGTTTCGATGCATATTTCCTTTATTTTGATGCTCATTCGCTTGTTATGATCAACATTACCTTCGTTTCGATGCATATTCTTTCATTTTGATGCTCATTCACTTGTTATAATCAACATTTCCTTCGTTTTGATGCATATTCCTTCATTATGATGCTCATTCGCTTGTTATGATCAACATTTCCTTCGTTTCAATGCATGTTTCCTTTATTTTGATGCTTGTTCGCTTGTTATGATCAACATTTCCTTCGTTTTGATGAATATTCCTTCATTTTTGTGCTCATTCGCTTGTTATAATCAACATTTACTTCGTTTCGATGTATATTTCCTTCATTTTGATGCCCATTCTCTAGTTAAGTTCAACATTTCCTTTAATTTGATTCTCATTCACTTGTTATGATCAACATTTCCTTCGTTTTGATGCATATTTACTTTATTTTAGTGCTCATTCGCTTGTTATGATCAACTTTTCCTTCGTTTGGATGCATGTTTCCTTCATTTTGATGCTCATTCGCTTGTTATGATCCACATTACCTTCGTTTCGTTGCATATTCCTTCATTTTGATGCTCATTTGCTTATTATGATCAACATTTCCTTCGTTTCGATGCATATTCCTACATTTTAATGCTCATTCGCTTGTTACGATAAACATTTCCTTTGTTTTGATGCATATTTTATTCATTTTGAAGCTCATTCTCTCATTACGATGAACATTTCCTTCGTTTTGATGCATATTCCTTCATTTTGATGCTCATTCGCTTGTTATAATCAATATTTCCTTTGTTCCTATGCATATTTCCTTAATTTTGATGCTTATTCACTTGTTATGATCAACATTTCCTTCGTTTGGATGCATGTTTTCTTTATTTTGATGCTTATTCGCTTGTTATGATCAACATTTTCTTCGTTTCGATGCATATTCCTTCATTATTATGCTCATTCGCTTGTTATGATCAAGATTTCCTTAGTTTTGATACATATTTCTTTCATTTTGATGCTTATTCTATCATTACGATCAATATTTCCTTCATTTTGATGCTCATTAGCTTGTTATGATCATGATTTTCTTCGTTTTGATGCATATTTCTCTTTTGATGCTCATTCGCTTGTTATGATCAACTTTCCTTCGTTTCGATGCATATTTCTTTCATTTTGATGCTCATTCGGTTGTTATGATCAACATTACCTTCGTTTCGATGCATATTCCTTCATTTTGATGCTCATTCACTTGTTATGATCAACATTTCCTTCGTTTTGATGCATATTCCTTCATTATGATGCTCATTCGCTTGTTATGATCAACATTTCCTTCGTTTCAATGCATATTTCCTTCATTTTGATGCTCAATCGCTTGTTATGACCAACATTTCCTTCGTTTCGATGCATATTCCTTCATTTTGATGTTCATTCGCTTGTTATGATCAATATTTCCTTCGTTTCGATGCATATTTCTTCATTTTGATGGTCATTAGCTTGTTATGATCAATATTTTCTTTGTTTCGATGCTTATTTTCCTCATTTTGATGCTCATTCTCTCATCACGATCAACATTTCCTTTATTTTGATGCTCATTCGCTTGTTATGATCAACATTTCCTTCGTTTCGATGCATATTTCCTTCACTTTGATGCTCATTTTCCTTGTTATGATCAACATTATCTTCGTTTCGATGCTATTTCCTTTATTTTGATGCTCATTCGCTTGTTATGATCAACATTACCTTCGTTTTGATGCATATTCCTTCATTTTGATGCTCATTCACTTGTTATGATCAACATTTCCTTCGTTTTGATGCATATTCCTTCATTATGATGCTCATTCGCTTGTTATGATCAACATTTCCTTCGTTTCAATGCATATTTCCTTCATTTTGATGCTCATTCGCTTGTTATGATCAACATTTCCTTCGTTTTGATGAATATTTCTTCATTTTTGTGCTCATTCGCTTGTTATAATCAACATTTCCTTCATTTCGATATATATTTCCTTTATTTTGATGCCTATTCTCTTATTACGTTCAATATTTCCTTTAATTTGATTTTCTTCACTTGTTATGATCAACATTTCCTTCATTTTGATACATATTTACTTCATTATGATGCTCATTCGCTTGTTATGATCAACAATTCCTTCGTTTCAATGCATATTTCCTTCATTTTGATGCTCATTCCTTGTTATGATCAACATTTCCTTTGTTTTGATGAATTTTCCTTCATTTTGCTCATTCGCTTTTTATAATCAACATTTCCTTTATTTCGATGTATATTTCCTTCATATTGATGCCCATTCTCTAATTACGCTCTACATTTCCATTAATTAGATTCTCATTCGCTTGTTATGATTAACATTTCCTTCGTTTTGATTCATATTTACTACATTTTAATGCTCATTCGCTTGTTATGATCAACTTTTCCTTACGATGAACATTTCCTTCGTTTTGATGCATATTCCTTCATTTTGATGCTCATTCGCTTGTTATAATCAACATTTCCTTTGTTCCTATGCATATTTCCTTAATTTTGATGCTTATTCACTTGTTATGATCAACATTTCCTTCATTTGGATGCATGTTTTCTTTATTTTGATGCTTATTCGCTTGTTATGATCAATATTTTCTTCGTTTCGATGCATATTCCTTTATTATTATGCTCATTCGCTTGTTATGATCAAGATTTCCTTAGTTTTGATACATATTTCTTTCATTTTGATGCTTATTCTATCATTACGATAATGAGCATCATTTTTTTCGTTTTGATGCATATTTCCTTTATTTTGATGCTCATTCGCTTGTTAATGTCAACTTTCCTTCGTTTCGATGCATATTTCTTTCATTTGATGCTCATTCGGTTGTTATGATCAACATTACCTTGGTTTTGATGCGTATTCCTTCATTTTGATGCTCATTCACTTGTTATAATCAACATTTCCTTCGTTTTGATGCATATTCCTTCATTATGATGCTCATTCGGTTGTTATGATCAACATTTCCTTCGTTTCAATGCATATTTTCTTCATTTTGATGCTCAATCGCTTGTTATGACCAACATTTCCTTCGTTTCGATGTATATTCCTTCATTTTGTTGTTCATTCGCTTGTTATGATCAATATTTCCTTCGTTTCGATGCATATTTCTTCATTTTGATGGTCATTAGCTTGTTATGATCAATATTTTCTTCGTTTCGATGCTTATTTTCCTCATTTTGATGCTCATTCTCTCATCATGATCAACATTTCCTTTATTTTGATGCTTATTCGCTTGTTATGATCAAAATTTCCTTCGTTTCGATGCATATTTCCTTTACTTAGATGCTCATTTTCCTGTTATGATCAACATTATCTTCGTTTCGATGCATATTTCCTTTATTTTGATGCTCATTCGCTTGTTATGATCAACATTACCTCCGTTTTGATGCATATTCCTTCATTTGGATGCTCATTCACTTGTTATGATCAACATTTCCTTCGTTTTGATGCATATTCCTTCATTATGAAGCTCATTCGCTTGTTATGATCAACAATTCCTTCGTTTCAATGCATATTTCCTTCATTTTGATGCTCATTCCTTGTTATGATCAACATTTCCTTTGTTTTGATGAATTTTCCTTCATTTTTGTGCTCATTCGCTTTTTATAATCAACATTTCCTTTATTTCGATGTATATTTCCTTCATATTGATGCCCATTCTCTAATTACGCTCTACATTTCCATTAATTTGATTCTCATTCGCTTGTTATGATTAACATTTCCTTCGTTTTGATTCATATTTACTACATTTTAATGCTCATTCGCTTGTTATGATCAACTTTTCCTTCGTTTGGATGCATGTTTCCTTCATTTTGATGCTCATTCCCTTGTTATGATCCACATTACCTTCGTTTCGTTGCATATTCCTTCATTTTGATGCTTATTTGCTTGTTATGATCAACATTTCCTTTGTTTCAATGCATATTCCTTCATTTTAATGCTCATTCGCTTGTTACGATAAACATTTCCTTTGTTTTGATGCATATTTTCTTCATTTTGAAGCTCATTCTCTCATTACGATGAACATTTCCTTCGTTTTGATGCATATTCCTTCATTTTGATGCTCATTCGCTTGTTATAATCAATATTTCCTTTGTTCCTATGCATATTTCCTTAATTTTGATGCTTATTCACTTGTTATGATCAACATTTCCTTCGTTTGGATGCATGTTTTCTTTATTTTGATGCTTATTCGCTTGTTATGATCAACATTTTCTTCGTTTCGATGCATATTCCTTCATTATTATGCTCATTCGCTTGTTATGATCAAGATTTCCTTAGTTTTGATACATATTTCTTTCATTTTGATGCTTATTCTATCATTACGATCAATATTTCCTTCATTTTGATGCTCATTAGCTTGTTATGATCATCATTTTCTTCGTTTTGATGCATATTTCCTTTATTTTGATGCTCATTCGCTTGTTATGATCGACTTTCCTTCGTTTCGATGCATATTTCTTTCATTTTGATGCTCATTCGGTTGTTATGATCAACATTACCTTCGTTTCGATGCATATTCCTTCATTTTGATGCTCATTCACTTGTTATAATCAACATTTCCTTCGTTTTGATGCATATTCCTTCATTATGATGCTCATTCGCTTGTTATGATCAACATTTCCTTCGTTTCAATGCATATTTCCTTCATTTTGATGCTCAATCTCTTGTTATGACCAACATTTCCTTCGTTTCGATGCATATTCCTTCATTTTGATGTTCATTCGCTTGTTATGATCAATATTTCCTTCGTTTCGATGCATATTTCTTCATTTTGATGGTCATTCGCTTGTTATGATCAACATTTTCTTCGTTTCGATGCTTATTTTCCTCATTTTGTTTCTCATTCTCTCGTCACGATCAACATTTCCTTCATTTTGATGCTCATTCGCTTGTTATGATCAACATTTCCTTCGTTTCGAAGCATATTTCCTTCACTTTGATGCTCATTTTCCTGTTATGATCAACATTATCTTCGGTTCGATGCATATTTCATTTATTTTGATGCTCATTCGCTTGTTATGATCAACATTACCTTCGTTTCGATGCATATTCTTTCATTTTGATGCTCATTCACTTGTTATAGTCAACATTTCCTTCGTTTTGATGCATATTCCTTCATTATGATGCTCATTCGCTTGTTATGATCAACATTTCCTTCGTTTCAATGCATGTTTCCTTTATTTTGATGCTTGTTCGCTTGTTATGATCAACATTTCCTTCGTTTTGATGAATATTCCTTCATTTTTGTGCTCATTCGCTTGTTATAATCAACATTTACTTCGTTTCGATGTATATTTCCTTCATTTTGATGCCCATTCTCTAGTTAAGTTCAACATTTCCTTTAATTTGATTCTCATTCGCTTGTTATGATCAACATTTCCTTCGTTTTGATGCATATTTACTTTATTTTAGTGCTCATTCGCTTGTTATGGTTAACTTTTCCTTCGTTTGGATGCATGTTTCCTTCATTTTGATGCTCATTCGCTTGTTATGATCCACATTACCTTCGTTTCGTTGCATATTCCTTCATTTTGATGCTCATTTGCTTATTATGATCAACATTTCCTTCGTTTCGATGCATATTCCTACATTTTAATGCTCATTCGCTTGTTACGATAAACATTTCCTTTGTTTTGATGCATATTTTCTTCATTTTGAAGCTCATTCTCTCATTACGATGAACATTTCCTTCGTTTTGATGCATATTCCTTCATTTTGATGCTCATTCGCTTGTTATAATCAATATTTCCTTTGTTCCTATGCATATTTCCTTAATTTTGATGTTTATTCACTTGTTATGATCAACATTTCCTTCGTTTGGATGCATGTTTTCTTTATTTTGATGCTTATTCGCTTGTTATGATCAACATTTTCTTCGTTTCGATGCATATTCCTTCATTATTATGCTCATTCGCTTGTTATGATCAAGATTTCCTTAGTTTTGATACATATTTCTTTCATTTTGATGCTTATTCTATCATTACGATAATGAGCATCATTTTTTCGTTTTGATGCATATTTCCTTTATTTTGATGCTCATTCGCTTGTTATGATCAACTTTCCTTCGTTTCGATGCATATTTCTTTCATTTTGATGCTCATTCGGTTGTTATGATCAACATTACCTTGGTTTCGATGCGTATTCCTTCATTTTGATGCTCATTCACTTGTTATAATCAACATTTCCTTCGTTTTGATGCATATTCGTTCATTATGATGCTCATTCGCTTGTTATAATCAACATTTCCTTCGTTTTGATGCATATTCCTTCATTATGATGCTCATTCGCTTGTTATGATCAACATTTCCTTCGTTTCAATGCATATTTTCTTCATTTTGATGCTCAATCGCTTGTTATGACCAACATTTCCTTCGTTTCGATGCATATTCCTTCATTTTGTTGTTCATTCGCTTGTTATGATCAATATTTCCTTCGTTTCGATGCATATTTCTTCATTTTGATGGTCATTAGCTTGTTATGATCAATATTTTCTTCGTTTCAATGCTTATTTTCCTCATTTTGATGCTCATTCTCTCATCATGATCAACATTTCCTTGATTTTGATGCTTATTCGCTTGTTATGATCAAAATTTCCTTCGTTTCGATGCATATTTCCTTCACTTAGATGCTCATTTTCCTGTTATGATTAACATTATCTTCGTTTCGATGCATATTTCCTTTATTTTGATGCTCATTCACTTGTTATGATCAACTTTTCCTTCGTTTTGACGCATATTCCTTCATTATGATGCTCATTCACTTGTTATGATCAACATTTCCTTCGTTTCAATGCATATTTCCTTCATTTTGATGCTCATTCGCTTGTTATGATCAATATTTCCTTCGTTTTGATGAATATTTCTTCATTTTTGTGCTCATTCGCTTGTTATAATCAACATTTCCTTCATTTCGATATATATTTCCTTTATTTTGATGCCTATTCTCTTATTACGTTCAATATTTCCTTTAATTTGATTTTCTTCACTTGTTATGATCAACATTTCCTTCATTTTGATACATATTTACTTCATTATGATGCTCATTCGCTTGTTATGATCAACAATTCCTTCGTTTCAATGCATATTTCCTTCATTTTGATGCTCATTCCTTGTTATGATCAACATTTCCTTTGTTTTGATGAATTTTCCTTCATTTTTGTGCTCATTCGCTTTTTATAATCAACATTTCCTTTATTTCGATGTATATTTCCTTCATATTGATGCCCATTCTCTAATTACGCTCTACATTTCCATTAATTAGATTCTCATTCGCTTGTTATGATTAACATTTCCTTCGTTTTGATTCATATTTACTACATTTTAATGCTCATTCGCTTGTTATGATCAACTTTTCCTTCGTTTGGATGCATGTTTCCTTCATTTTGATGCTCATTCCCTTGTTATGATCCACATTACATTCGTTTCGTTGCATATTCCTTCATTTTGATGCTCATTTGCTTGTTATGATCAACATTTCCTTTGTTTCAATGCATATTCCTTCATTTAATGCTCATTCGCTTGTTACGATAAACATTTCCTTTGTTTCGATGCATATTTTCTTCATTTTGAAGCTCATTCTCTCATTACGATGAACATTTCCTTCGTTTTGATGCATATTCCTTCATTTTGATGCTCATTCGCTTGTTATAATCAACATTTCCTTTGTTCCTATTCATGTTTCCTTAATTTTGATGCTTATTCACTTGTTATGATCAACATTTCCTTCGTTTGGATGCATGTTTTCTTCATTTTGATGTTTATTCGCCTGTTATGATCAATATTTTCTTCGTTTCGATGCATATTCCTTCATTATTATGCTCATTCGCTTGTTATGATTAGGATTTCCTTAGTTTTGATACATATTTCTTTCATTTTGATGCTTATTCTATCATTACGATCAATATTTCCTTCATTTTGATGCTCATTAGCTTGTTATGATCATCATTTTCTTCGTTTTGATGCATATTTCCTTCATTTTGATGCTCATTCGCTTGTTATGATCAACTTTCCTTCGTTTCGATGCATATTTCCTTCATTTTGATTCTCATTCGGTTGTTATGATCAACATTACCTTCGTTTCGATGCATATTCCTTCATTTTGATGCTCATTCACTTGTTATGATCAACTTTTCCTTCGTTTTGACGCATATTCCTTCATTATGATGCTCATTCACTTGTTATGATCAACATTTCCTTCGTTTCAATGCATATTTCCTTCATTTTGATGCTCATTCGCTTGTTATGATCAATATTTCCTTCGTTTTGATGAATATTTCTTCATTTTTGTGCTCATTCGCTTGTTATAATCAACATTTCCTTCGTTTCGATATATATTTCCTTTATTTTGATGCCTGTTCTCTTATTACGTTCAATATTTGCTTTAATTTGATTTTCTTCACTTGTTATGATCAACATTTCATTCATTTTGATGCATATTTACTTCATTTTGATGCTCATTCGCTTGTTATGATCAACATTTCCTTCGTTTTGATGCATATTTCCTTCATTTCGATGCTCATTCGTTCGTTATGAACAACAATTCTTTCCTTTTGATGCATATTTTCTTCATTTTGATGCTCATTCTCTCATTACGATCAACATTTCCTTCATTTTGATGATCATTCGGTTGTTACGATCAATATTTTTTACGTTTCGTTGCATATTTCCTTCATTTTGATGCTCATTCGCTTGTTATGACCAACATTTGCTTAGTTTCGATGCATATTCCTTCATTTTGATGTTCATTCGCTTGTTATGATCAATATTTCCTTCGTTTCGATGCATATTTCTTCATTTTGATGGTCATTCGCTTGTTATGATCAACATTTTCTTCGTTTCGATGCTTATTTTCCTCATTTTGATGCTCATTCTCTCATCACGATCAACATTTCCTTCATTTTGATGTTTATTCGCTTGTTATGATCAACATTTCCTTCGTTTCGATGCATATTTCCTTCACTTTGATGCTCATTTTCCTATTATGATCAACATGACCTTTTTTCGATGCATATTCCTTCATTTTGATGCTCATTCACTTGTTATGATCAACATTTCCTTTGTTTTGATGTATATTCCTTCATTATGATGCTCATTCGCTTGTTATGATCAACATTTCCTTCGTTTCAATGCATATTTCCTTCATTTTGATGCTCAATCGCTTGTTATGACGAACATTTCCTTCGTTTCGATGCATATTCCTTCATTTTGATGCTTATTCGCTTGTTATGATCAATATTTTCTTCGTTTCGATGCATATTCCTTCATTATTATGCTCATTCGCTTGTTATGATAAAGATTTCCTTAGTTTTGATACATATTTCTTTCATTTTGATGCTTATTCTACCATTACGATCAATATTTCCTTCATTTTGATGCTCATTAGCATGTTATGATCATCATTTTCTACGTTTTGATGCATATTTCCTTCATTTTGATGCTCATTCGCTTGTTATGAACAACTTTCCTTCGTTTCGATGCATATTTCTTTCATTTTGATGCTCATTCGCTTGTTATGATCAACATTACCTTCGTTTCGATGCATATTCCTTCATTTTGATGTTCATTCGCTTGTTATGATCAATATTTCCTTCGTTTCGATGTATATTTCTTCATTTTGATGGTCATTAGCTTGTTATGATCAATATTTTCTTCGTTTCAATGCATATTTTCTTCATTTTGATGCTCAATCGCTTGTAATGACCAACATTTCCTTCGTTTCGATGCATATTCCTTCATTTTGATGTTCATTCGCTTGTTATGATCAATATTTCCTTCGTTTCGATGCATATTTCTTCATTTTGATGGTCATTAGCTTGTTATGATCAATATTTTCTTCGTTTCGATTCTTATTTTACTCATTTTGATGCTCATTCTCTCATAACAATCAACATTTCCTTTATTTTGATGCTCATTCGTTTGTTATGATCAACATTTCCTTCGTTTCGATGCATATTTCCTTCACTTTGATGATCATTTTCCTGTTATCATCAACATTATCTTCATTTCGATGCATATTTCCTTTATTTTGATGCTCATTCGCTTGTTATGATCAACATTACCTTTGTTTTGATCCATATTCCTTCATTTTGATGCTCATTCACTTGTTATGATCAACATTTCCTTCGTTTTGATGCATATTCCTTCATTACGATGCTCATTCTCTTATTATGATCAACATTTCCTTCGTTTCAATGCATATTTCCTTCATTTTGATGCTCATTCGCTTGATATGATCAACATTTCCTTCGTTTTGATGTATATTCCTTCATTTTTATGCACATTCGCTTGTTATAATCAACATTTCCTTCATTTCGATGTATATTTCCTTCATTTTGATGCCCATTCTCTAATTAAGTTCAACATTTCCATTAATTTGATTCTCATTCGCTTGTTATGATCAATATTTCCTTCGTTTTGATTCATATTTACTTTATTTTAATGCTCATTCGCTTGTTATGATCAACTTTTCCTTCGTTTGGATGCATGTTTCCTTCATTTTGATGCTCATTCGCTTGTTATGATCCACATTACCTTCGTTTCGTTGCATATTCCTTCATTTTGATGCTCATTTGCTTGTTATTATCAACATTTCATTCGTTTCGATGCATATTCCTTCATTTTAATGCTCATTCGCTTGTTACGATAAACATTTCCTTTGTTTCGATGCATATTTTCTTCATTTTGAAGCTCATTCTCTCATTACGATGAACATTTCCTTCGTTTTGATGCATATTTCTTCATTTTGATGCTCATTCGCTTGTTATAATCAAATTTCCTTTGTTCCTATGCATATTTCCTTAATTTTGATGCTTATTCACTTGTTATGATCAACATTTCCTTCGTTTGGATACATGTTTTCTTTATTTTGATGCTTATTTTCTTGTTATGATCAACATTTTCTTCGTTTCGATGCATATTCCTTCATTATTATGCTCATTCGCTTGTTATGATCAAGATTTCCTTAGTTTTGATACATATTTCTTTCATTTTGATGCTTATTCCACCATTACGATCAATATTTCCTTCATTCTGATGCTCATTAGCATGTTATGATCATCATTTTCTTCGTTTTGATGCATATTTCCTTTGATGCTCATTCGCTTGTTATGATAAACTTTCCTTCGTTTCGATGCATATTTCTTTCATTTTGATGTTCATTCGGTTGTTATGATCAACATTACCTTCGTTTCGATGCATATTCCTTAATTTTGATGCTCATTCACTTGTTATGATCAACATTTCCTTCGTTTTGACACATATTCCTTCATTATGATGCTCATTCGCTTGTTATGATCAACATTTCCATCGTTTCAATACATATTTCCTTCATTTTGATGCTCAATCGCTTGTTATGACCAACATTTCCTTCGTTTCGATGCATATTCCTTCATTTTGATGTTCATTCGCTTGTTATGATCAATATTTCCTTCGTTTCGATGCATATTTCGTCATTTTGATGGTCATTCGCTTGTTATGATCAACATTTTCTTCGTTTCGATGCATATTTCCTTCACTTTGATGCTCATTTTCCTGTTATGATCAACATTATCTTCGTTTCGATGCATATTTCCTTTATTTTGATGCTCATTCGCTTGTTATGATCAACATTTCCTTCGTTTCGATGCTTATTTTCCTCATTTTGTTTCTCATTCTCTCATCACGATCAACATTTCCTTCATTTTGATGCTCATTCGCTTGTTATGATCAACATTTCCTTCGTTTCGATGCATATTTCCTTCACTTTGATGCTCATTTTCCTGTTATGATCAACATTATCTTCGTTTCGATGCATATTTCCTTTATTTTGATGCTCATTCCCTTGTTATGATCAACATTTCCTTCGTTTCAATGCATATTTCCTTCATTTTGATGCTCTTTCGCTTGTTATGATCAACATTACCTTCGTTTTGATGCATATTCCTTCATTTTGATGCTCATTCACTTGTTATGATCAACATTTCCTTCTTTTTGATGCATATTCCTTCATTATGATGCTCATTCGCTTGTTATGATCAACATTTACTTCATTTCAATGCATATTTCCTTCATTTTGATGCCCATTCTCTTATTATGATCAACATTTCCTTCGTTTTGATGAATATTCCTTCATTTTTGTGCTCATTCGCTTGTCATAATCAACATTTCCTTTGTTTCGATGTATATTTCCTTCATTTTGATGCCCATTCTCTAATTACGTTCAACATTTCCATTAATTTGATTCTCATTCAGTTGTTATGATCAATATTTCCTTCGTTTTGATTCATATTTACTTCATTTTAATGCTCATTCGCTTGTTATGATCAACTTTTCCTTCGTTTGGATTCATGTTTCCTTCATTTTGATGCTCATTCGCTTGTTATGATCCACATTACCTTCGTTTCGTTGCATATTCCTTCATTTTGATGCTCATTTGCTTGTTATTATCAACATTTCATTCGTTTCGATGCATATTCCTTCATTTTAATGCTCATTCGCTTGTTACGATAAACATTTCCTTTGTTTCGATGCATATTTTCTTCATTTTGAAGCTCATTCTCTCATTACGATGAACATTTCCTTCGTTTTGATGCATATTCCTTCATTTTGATGCTCATTCGCTTGTTATAATCAACATTTCCTTTGTTCCTATGCATATTTCCTTAATTTTGATGCTTATTCACTTGTTATGATCAACATTTCCTTCGTTTGGATGCATGTTTTCTTTATTTTGATGCTTATTCGCTTGTTATGATCAATATTTTCTTCGTTTCGATGCATATTCCTTTATTATTATGCTCATTCGCTTGTTATGATCAAGATTTCCTTAGTTTTGATACATATTTCTTTCATTTTGATGCTTATTCTATCATTACGATAATGAGCATCATTTTTTTCGTTTTGATGCATATTTCCTTTATTTTGATGCTCATTCGCTTGTTAATGTCAACTTTCCTTCGTTTCGATGCATATTTCTTTCATTTGATGCACATTCGGTTGTTATGATCAACGTTACCTTGGTTTTGATGCGTATTCCTTCATTTTGATGCTCATTCACTTGTTATAATCAACATTTCCTTCGTTTTGATGCATATTCCTTCATTATGATGCTCATTCGGTTGTTATGATCAACATTTCCTTCGTTTCAATGCATATTTTCTTCATTTTGATGCTCAATCGCTTGTTATGACCAACATTTCCTTCGTTTCGATGTATATTCCTTCATTTTGTTGTTCATTCGCTTGTTATGATCAATATTTCCTTCGTTTCGATGCATATTTCTTCATTTTGATGGTCATTAGCTTGTTATGATCAATATTTTCTTCGTTTCGATGCTTATTTTCCTCATTTTGATGCTCATTCTCTCATCATGATCAACATTTCCTTTATTTTGATGCTTATTCGCTTGTTATGATCAAAATTTCCTTCGTTTCGATGCATATTTCCTTTACTTAGATGCTCATTTTCTTGTTATGATCAACATTATCTTCGTTTCGATGCATATTTCCTTTATTTTGATGCTCATTCGCTTGTTATGATCAACATTACCTCCGTTTTGATGCATATTCCTTCATTTGGATGCTCATTCACTTGTTATGATCAACATTTCCTTCGTTTTGATGCATATTCCTTCATTATGAAGCTCATTCGCTTGTTATGATCAACAATTCCTTCGTTTCAATGCATATTTCCTTCATTTTGATGCTCATTCCTTGTTATGATCAACATTTCCTTTGTTTTGATGAATTTTCCTTCATTTTTGTGCTCATTCGCTTTTTATAATCAACATTTCCTTTATTTCGATGTATATTTCCTTCATATTGATGCCCATTCTCTAATTACGCTCTACATTTCCATTAATTTGATTCTCATTCGCTTGTTATGATTAACATTTCCTTCGTTTTGATTCATATTTACTACATTTTAATGCTCATTCGCTTGTTATGATCAACTTTTCCTTCGTTTGGATGCATGTTTCCTTCATTTTGATGCTCATTCCCTTGTTATGATCCACATTACCTTCGTTTCGTTGCATATTCCTTCATTTTGATGCTTATTTGCTTGTTATGATCAACATTTCCTTTGTTTCAATGCATATTCCTTCATTTTAATGCTCATTCGCTTGTTACGATAAACATTTCCTTTGTTTTGATGCATATTTTCTTCATTTTGAAGCTCATTCTCTCATTACGATGAACATTTCCTTCGTTTTGATGCATATTCCTTCATTTTGATGCTCATTCGCTTGTTATAATCAATATTTCCTTTGTTCCTATGCATATTTCCTTAATTTTGATGCTTATTCACTTGTTATGATCAACATTTCCTTCGTTTGGATGCATGTTTTCTTTATTTTGATGCTTATTCGCTTGTTATGATCAACATTTTCTTCGTTTCGATGCATATTCCTTCATTATTATGCTCATTCGCATGTTATGATCTAGATTTCCTTAGTTTTGATACATATTTCTTTCATTTTGATGCTTATTCTATCATTACGATCAATATTTCCTTCATTTTGATGCTCATTAGCTTGTTATGATCATCATTTTCTTCGTTTTGATGCATATTTCCTTTATTTTGATGCTCATTCGCTTGTTATGATCGACTTTCCTTCGTTTCGATGCATATTTCTTTCATTTTGATGCTCATTCGGTTGTTATGATCAACATTACCTTCGTTTCGATGCATATTCCTTCATTTTGATGCTCATTCACTTGTTATAATCAACATTTCCTTCGTTTTGATGCATATTCCTTCATTATGATGCTCATTCGCTTGTTATGATCAACATTTCCTTCGTTTCAATGCATATTTCCTTCATTTTGATGCTCAATCTCTTGTTATGACCAACATTTCCTTCGTTTCGATGCATATTCCTTCATTTTGATGTTCATTCGCTTGTTATGATCAATATTTCCTTCGTTTCGATGCATATTTCTTCATTTTGATGGTCATTCGCTTGTTATGATCAACATTTTCTTCGTTTCGATGCTTATTTTCCTCATTTTGTTTCTCATTCTCTCGTCACGATCAACATTTCCTTCATTTTGATGCTCATTCGCTTGTTATGATCAACATTTCCTTCGTTTCGAAGCATATTTCCTTCATTTTGATGCTCATTCCCTTGTTATGATCCACATTACATTCGTTTCGTTGCATATTCCTTCATTTTGATGCTCATTTGCTTGTTATGATCAACATTTCCTTTGTTTCAATGCATATTCCTTCATTTAATGCTCATTCGCTTGTTACGATAAACATTTCCTTTGTTTCGATGCATATTTTCTTCATTTTGAAGCTCATTCTCTCATTACGATGAACATTTCCTTCGTTTTGATGCATATTCCTTCATTTTGATGCTCATTCGCTTGTTATAATCAACATTTCCTTTGTTCCTATTCATATTTCCTTAATTTTGATGCTTATTCACTTGTTATGATCAACATTTCCTTCGTTTGGATGCATGTTTTCTTCATTTTGATGTTTATTCGCCTGTTATGATCAATATTTTCTTCGTTTCGATGCATATTCCTTCATTATTATGCTCATTCGCTTGTTATGATTAGGATTTCCTTAGTTTTGATACATATTTCTTTCATTTTGATGCTTATTCTATCATTACGATCAATATTTCCTTCATTTTGATGCTCATTAGCTTGTTATGATCATCATTTTCTTCGTTTTGATGCATATTTCCTTCATTTTGATGCTCATTCGCTTGTTATGATCAACTTTCCTTCGTTTCGATGCATATTTCCTTCATTTTGATTCTCATTCGGTTGTTATGATTAACATTACCTTCGTTTCGATGCATATTCCTTCATTTTGATGCTCATTCACTTGTTATGATCAACTTTTCCTTCGTTTTGACGCATATTCCTTCATTATGATGCTCATTCACTTGTTATGATCAACATTTCCTTCGTTTCAATGCATATTTCCTTCATTTTGATGCTCATTCGCTTGTTATGATCAATATTTCCTTCGTTTTGATGAATATTTCTTCATTTTTGTGCTCATTCGCTTGTTATAATCAACATTTCCTTCGTTTCGATATATATTTCCTTTATTTTGATGCCTGTTCTCTTATTACGTTCAATATTTGCTTTAATTTGATTTTCTTCACTTGTTATGATCAACATTTCCTTCATTTTGATGCATATTTACTTTATTTTGATGCTCATTCGCTTGTTATGATCAACATTTCCTTCGTTTTGATGCATATTTCCTTCATTTCGATGCTCATTCGTTCGTTATAAACAACAATTCTTTCCTTTTGATGCATATTTTCTTCATTTTGATGCTCATTCTCTCATTACGATCAACATTTCCTTCATTTTGATGATCATTCGGTTGTTACGATCAATATTTTTTATGTTTCGTTGCATATTTCCTTCATTTTGATGCTCATTCGCCTGTTATGACCAACATTTGCTTAGTTTCGATGCATATTCCTTCATTTTGATGTTCATTCGCTTGTTATGATCAATATTTCCTTCGTTTCGATGCATATTTCTTCATTTTGATGGTCATTCGCTTGTTATGATCAACATTTTCTTCGTTTCGATGCTTATTTTCCTCATTTTGATGCTCATTCTCTCATCACGATCAACATTTCCTTCATTTTGATGTTTATTCGCTTGTTATGATCAACATTTCCTTCGTTTCGATGCATATTTCCTTCACTTTGATGCTCATTTTCCTATTATGATCAACATGTCCTTTTTTCGATGCATATTCCTTCATTTTGATGCTCATTCACTTGTTATGATCAACATTTCCTTTGTTTTGATGTATATTCCTTCATTATGATGCTCATTCGCTTGTTATGATCAACATTTCCTTCGTTTCAATGCATATTTCCTTCATTTTGATGCTCAATCGCTTGTTATGACGAACATTTCCTTCGTTTCGATGCATATTCCTTCATTTTGATGCTTATTCGCTTGTTATGATCAATATTTTCTTCGTTTCGATGCATATTCCTTCATTATTATGCTCATTCGCTTGTTATGATAAAGATTTCCTTAGTTTTGATACATATTTCTTTCATTTTGATGCTTATTCTACCATTACGATCAATATTTCCTTCATTTTGATGCTCATTAGCATGTTATGATCATCATTTTCTACGTTTTGATGCATATTTCCTTCATTTTGATGCTCATTCGCTTGTTATGAACAACTTTCCTTCGTTTCGATGCATATTTCTTTCATTTTGATGCTCATTCGCTTGTTATGATCAACATTACCTTCGTTTCGATGCATATTCCTTCATTTTGATGTTCATTCGCTTGTTATGATCAATATTTCCTTCGTTTCGATGTATATTTCTTCATTTTGATGGTCATTAGCTTGTTATGATCAATATTTTCTTCGTTTCAATGCATATTTTCTTCATTTTGATGCTCAATCGCTTGTAATGACCAACATTTCCTTCGTTTCGATGCATATTCCTTCATTTTGATGTTCATTCGCTTGTTATGATCAATATTTCCTTCGTTTCGATGCATATTTCTTCATTTTGATGGTCATTAGCTTGTTATGATCAATATTTTCTTCGTTTCGATTCTTATTTTACTCATTTTGATGCTCATTCTCTCATAACAATCAACATTTCCTTTATTTTGATGCTCATTCGTTTGTTATGATCAACATTTCCTTCGTTTCGATGCATATTTCCTTCACTTTGATGATCATTTTCCTGTTATCATCAACATTATCTTCATTTCGATGCATATTTCCTTTATTTTGATGCTCATTCGCTTGTTATGATCAACATTACCTTTGTTTTGATCCATATTCCTTCATTTTGATGCTCATTCACTTGTTATGATCAACATTTCCTTCGTTTTGATGCATATTCCTTCATTACGATGCTCATTCTCTTATTATGATCAACATTTCCTTCGTTTCAATGCATATTTCCTTCATTTTGATGCTCATTCGCTTGATATGATCAACATTTCCTTCGTTTTGATGTATATTCCTTCATTTTTATGCACATTCGCTTGTTATAATCAACATTTCCTTCATTTCGATGTATATTTCCTTCATTTTGATGCCCATTCTCTAATTAAGTTCAACATTTCCATTAATTTGATTCTCATTCGCTTGTTATGATCAATATTTCCTTCGTTTTGATTCATATTTACTTTATTTTAATGCTCATTCGCTTGTTATGATCAACTTTTCCTTCGTTTGGATGCATGTTTCCTTCATTTTGATGCTCATTCGCTTGTTATGATCCACATTACCTTCGTTTCGTTGCATATTCCTTCATTTTGATGCTCATTTGCTTGTTATTATCAACATTTCATTCGTTTCGATGCATATTCCTTCATTTTAATGCTCATTCGCTTGTTACGATAAACATTTCCTTTGTTTCGATGCATATTTTCTTCATTTTGAAGCTCATTCTCTCATTACGATGAACATTTCCTTCGTTTTGATGCATATTTCTTCATTTTGATGCTCATTCGCTTGTTATAATCAAATTTCCTTTGTTCCTATGCATATTTCCTTAATTTTGATGCTTATTCACTTGTTATGATCAACATTTCCTTCGTTTGGATACATGTTTTCTTTATTTTGATGCTTATTTTCTTGTTATGATCAACATTTTCTTCGTTTCGATGCATATTCCTTCATTATTATGCTCATTCGCTTGTTATGATCAAGATTTCCTTAGTTTTGATACATATTTCTTTCATTTTGATGCTTATTCCACCATTACGATCAATATTTCCTTCATTCTGATGCTCATTAGCATGTTATGATCATCATTTTCTTCGTTTTGATGCATATTTCCTTTGATGCTCATTCGCTTGTTATGATAAACTTTCCTTCGTTTCGATGCATATTTCTTTCATTTTGATGTTCATTCGGTTGTTATGATCAACATTACCTTCGTTTCGATGCATATTCCTTAATTTTGATGCTCATTCACTTGTTATGATCAACATTTCCTTCGTTTTGACACATATTCCTTCATTATGATGCTCATTCGCTTGTTATGATCAACATTTCCATCGTTTCAATACATATTTCCTTCATTTTGATGCTCAATCGCTTGTTATGACCAACATTTCCTTCGTTTCGATGCATATTCCTTCATTTTGATGTTCATTCGCTTGTTATGATCAATATTTCCTTCGTTTCGATGCATATTTCGTCATTTTGATGGTCATTCGCTTGTTATGATCAACATTTTCTTCGTTTCGATGCATATTTCCTTCACTTTGATGCTCATTTTCCTGTTATGATCAACATTATCTTCGTTTCGATGCATATTTCCTTTATTTTGATGCTCATTCGCTTGTTATGATCAACATTTCCTTCGTTTCGATGCTTATTTTCCTCATTTTGTTTCTCATTCTCTCATCACGATCAACATTTCCTTCATTTTGATGCTCATTCGCTTGTTATGATCAACATTTCCTTCGTTTCGATGCATATTTCCTTCACTTTGATGCTCATTTTCCTGTTATGATCAACATTATCTTCGTTTCGATGCATATTTCCTTTATTTTGATGCTCATTCACTTGTTATGATCAACATTTCCTTCGTTTCAATGCATATTTCCTTCATTTTGATGCTCTTTCGCTTGTTATGATCAACATTACCTTCGTTTTGATGCATATTCCTTCATTTTGATGCTCATTCACTTGTTATGATCAACATTTCCTTCTTTTTGATGCATATTCCTTCATTATGATGCTCATTCGCTTGTTATGATCAACATTTACTTCATTTCAATGCATATTTCCTTCATTTTGATGCCCATTCTCTTATTATGATCAACATTTCCTTCGTTTTGATGAATATTCCTTCATTTTTGTGCTCATTCGCTTGTCATAATCAACATTTCCTTTGTTTCGATGTATATTTCCTTCATTTTGATGCCCATTCTCTAATTACGTTCAACATTTCCATTAATTTGATTCTCATTCAGTTGTTATGATCAATATTTCCTTCGTTTTGATTCATATTTACTTCATTTTAATGCTCATTCGCTTGTTATGATCAACTTTTCCTTCGTTTGGATTCATGTTTCCTTCATTTTGATGCTCATTCGCTTGTTATGATCCACATTACCTTCGTTTCGTTGCATATTCCTTCATTTTGATGCTCATTTGCTTGTTATTATCAACATTTCATTCGTTTCGATGCATATTCCTTCATTTTAATGCTCATTCGCTTGTTACGATAAACATTTCCTTTGTTTCGATGCATATTTTCTTCATTTTGAAGCTCATTCTCTCATTACGATGAACATTTCCTTCGTTTTGATGCATATTCCTTCATTTTGATGCTCATTCGCTTGTTATAATCAACATTTCCTTTGTTCCTATGCATATTTCCTTAATTTTGATGCTTATTCACTTGTTATGATCAACATTTCCTTCATTTGGATGCATGTTTTCTTTATTTTGATGCTTATTCGCTTGTTATGATCAATATTTTCTTCGTTTCGATGCATATTCCTTTATTATTATGCTCATTCGCTTGTTATGATCAAGATTTCCTTAGTTTTGATACATATTTCTTTCATTTTGATGCTTATTCTATCATTACGATAATGAGCATCATTTTTTTCGTTTTGATGCATATTTCCTTTATTTTGATGCTCATTCGCTTGTTAATGTCAACTTTCCTTCGTTTCGATGCATATTTCTTTCATTTGATGCTCATTCGGTTGTTATGATCAACGTTACCTTGGTTTTGATGCGTATTCCTTCATTTTGATGCTCATTCACTTGTTATAATCAACATTTCCTTCGTTTTGATGCATATTCCTTCATTATGATGCTCATTCGGTTGTTATGATCAACATTTCCTTCGTTTCAATGCATATTTTCTTCATTTTGATGCTCAATCGCTTGTTATGACCAACATTTCCTTCGTTTCGATGTATATTCCTTCATTTTGTTGTTCATTCGCTTGTTATGATCAATATTTCCTTCGTTTCGATGCATATTTCTTCATTTTGATGGTCATTAGCTTGTTATGATCAATATTTTCTTCGTTTCGATGCTTATTTTCCTCATTTTGATGCTCATTCTCTCATCATGATCAACATTTCCTTTATTTTGATGCTTATTCGCTTGTTATGATCAAAATTTCCTTCGTTTCGATGCATATTTCCTTTACTTAGATGCTCATTTTCTTGTTATGATCAACATTATCTTCGTTTCGATGCATATTTCCTTTATTTTGATGCTCATTCGCTTGTTATGATCAACATTACCTCCGTTTTGATGCATATTCCTTCATTTGGATGCTCATTCACTTGTTATGATCAACATTTCCTTCGTTTTGATGCATATTCCTTCATTATGAAGCTCATTCGCTTGTTATGATCAACAATTCCTTCGTTTCAATGCATATTTCCTTCATTTTGATGCTCATTCCTTGTTATGATCAACATTTCCTTTGTTTTGATGAATTTTCCTTCATTTTTGTGCTCATTCGCTTTTTATAATCAACATTTCCTTTATTTCGATGTATATTTCCTTCATATTGATGCCCATTCTCTAATTACGCTCTACATTTCCATTAATTTGATTCTCATTCGCTTGTTATGATTAACATTTCCTTCGTTTTGATTCATATTTACTACATTTTAATGCTCATTCGCTTGTTATGATCAACTTTTCCTTCGTTTGGATGCATGTTTCCTTCATTTTGATGCTCATTCCCTTGTTATGATCCACATTACCTTCGTTTCGTTGCATATTCCTTCATTTTGATGCTTATTTGCTTGTTATGATCAACATTTCCTTTGTTTCAATGCATATTCCTTCATTTTAATGCTCATTCGCTTGTTACGATAAACATTTCCTTTGTTTTGATGCATATTTTCTTCATTTTGAAGCTCATTCTCTCATTACGATGAACATTTCCTTCGTTTTGATGCATATTCCTTCATTTTGATGCTCATTCGCTTGTTATAATCAATATTTCCTTTGTTCCTATGCATATTTCCTTAATTTTGATGCTTATTCACTTGTTATGATCAACATTTCCTTCGTTTGGATGCATGTTTTCTTTATTTTGATGCTTATTCGCTTGTTATGATCAACATTTTCTTCGTTTCGATGCATATTCCTTCATTATTATGCTCATTCGCATGTTATGATCAAGATTTCCTTAGTTTTGATATATATTTCTTTCATTTTGATGCTTATTCTATCATTACGATCAATATTTCCTTCATTTTGATGCTCATTAGCTTGTTATGATCAAGATTTCCTTAGTTTTGATATATATTTCTTTCATTTTGATGCTTATTCTATCATTACGATCAATATTTCCTTCATTTTGATGCTCATTAGCTTGTTATGATCATCATTTTCTTCGTTTTGATGCATATTTCCTTTATTTTGATGCTCATTCGCTTGTTATGATCGACTTTCCTTCGTTTCGATGCATATTTCTTTCATTTTGATGCTCATTCGGTTGTTATGATCAACATTACCTTCGTTTCGATGCATATTCCTTCATTTTGATGCTCATTCACTTGTTATAATCAACATTTCCTTCGTTTTGATGCATATTCCTTCATTATGATGCTCATTCGCTTGTTATGATCAACATTTCCTTCGTTTCAATGCATATTTCCTTCATTTTGATGCTCAATCTCTTGTTATGACCAACATTTCCTTCGTTTCGATGCATATTCCTTCATTTTGATGTTCATTCGCTTGTTATGATCAATATTTCCTTCGTTTCGATGCATATTTCTTCATTTTGATGGTCATTCGCTTGTTATGATCAACATTTTCTTCGTTTCGATGCTTATTTTCCTCATTTTGTTTCTCATTCTCTCGTCACGATCAACATTTCCTTCATTTTGATGCTCATTCGCTTGTTATGATCAACATTTCCTTCGTTTCGAAGCATATTTCCTTCATTTTGATGCTCATTCCCTTGTTATGATCCACATTACATTCGTTTCGTTGCATATTCCTTCATTTTGATGCTCATTTGCTTGTTATGATCAACATTTCCTTTGTTTCAATGCATATTCCTTCATTTAATGCTCATTCGCTTGTTACGATAAACATTTCCTTTGTTTCGATGCATATTTTCTTCATTTTGAAGCTCATTCTCTCATTACGATGAACATTTCCTTCGTTTTGATGCATATTCCTTCATTTTGATGCTCATTCGCTTGTTATAATCAACATTTCCTTTGTTCCTATTCATATTTCCTTAATTTTGATGCTTATTCACTTGTTATGATCAACATTTCCTTCGTTTGGATGCATGTTTTCTTCATTTTGATGTTTATTCGCCTGTTATGATCAATATTTTCTTCGTTTCGATGCATATTCCTTCATTATTATGCTCATTCGCTTGTTATGATTAGGATTTCCTTAGTTTTGATACATATTTCTTTCATTTTGATGCTTATTCTATCATTACGATCAATATTTCCTTCATTTTGATGCTCATTAGCTTGTTATGATCATCATTTTCTTCGTTTTGATGCATATTTCCTTCATTTTGATGCTCATTCGCTTGTTATGATCAACTTTCCTTCGTTTCGATGCATATTTCCTTCATTTTGATTCTCATTCGGTTGTTATGATTAACATTACCTTCGTTTCGATGCATATTCCTTCATTTTGATGCTCATTCACTTGTTATGATCAACTTTTCCTTCGTTTTGACGCATATTCCTTCATTATGATGCTCATTCACTTGTTATGATCAACATTTCCTTCGTTTCAATGCATATTTCCTTCATTTTGATGCTCATTCGCTTGTTATGATCAATATTTCCTTCGTTTTGATGAATATTTCTTCATTTTTGTGCTCATTCGCTTGTTATAATCAACATTTCCTTCGTTTCGATATATATTTCCTTTATTTTGATGCCTGTTCTCTTATTACGTTCAATATTTGCTTTAATTTGATTTTCTTCACTTGTTATGATCAACATTTCCTTCATTTTGATGCATATTTACTTTATTTTGATGCTCATTCGCTTGTTATGATCAACATTTCCTTCGTTTTGATGCATATTTCCTTCATTTCGATGCTCATTCGTTCGTTATAAACAACAATTCTTTCCTTTTGATGCATATTTTCTTCATTTTGATGCTCATTCTCTCATTACGATCAACATTTCCTTCATTTTGATGATCATTCGGTTGTTACGATCAATATTTTTTATGTTTCGTTGCATATTTCCTTCATTTTGATGCTCATTCGCTTGTTATGACCAACATTTGCTTAGTTTCGATGCATATTCCTTCATTTTGATGTTCATTCGCTTGTTATGATCAATATTTCCTTCGTTTCGATGCATATTTCTTCATTTTGATGGTCATTCGCTTGTTATGATCAACATTTTCTTCGTTTCGATGCTTATTTTCCTCATTTTGATGCTCATTCTCTCATCACGATCAACATTTCCTTCATTTTGATGTTTATTCGCTTGTTATGATCAACATTTCCTTCGTTTCGATGCATATTTCCTTCACTTTGATGCTCATTTTCCTATTATGATCAACATGTCCTTTTTTCGATGCATATTCCTTCATTTTGATGCTCATTCACTTGTTATGATCAACATTTCCTTTGTTTTGATGTATATTCCTTCATTATGATGCTCATTCGCTTGTTATGATCAACATTTCCTTCGTTTCAATGCATATTTCCTTCATTTTGATGCTCAATCGCTTGTTATGACGAACATTTCCTTCGTTTCGATGCATATTCCTTCATTTTGATGCTTATTCGCTTGTTATGATCAATATTTTCTTCGTTTCGATGCATATTCCTTCATTATTATGCTCATTCGCTTGTTATGATAAAGATTTCCTTAGTTTTGATACATATTTCTTTCATTTTGATGCTTATTCTACCATTACGATCAATATTTCCTTCATTTTGATGCTCATTAGCATGTTATGATCATCATTTTCTACGTTTTGATGCATATTTCCTTCATTTTGATGCTCATTCGCTTGTTATGAACAACTTTCCTTCGTTTCGATGCATATTTCTTTCATTTTGATGCTCATTCGCTTGTTATGATCAACATTACCTTCGTTTCGATGCATATTCCTTCATTTTGATGTTCATTCGCTTGTTATGATCAATATTTCCTTCGTTTCGATGTATATTTCTTCATTTTGATGGTCATTAGCTTGTTATGATCAATATTTTCTTCGTTTCAATGCATATTTTCTTCATTTTGATGCTCAATCGCTTGTAATGACCAACATTTCCTTCGTTTCGATGCATATTCCTTCATTTTGATGTTCATTCGCTTGTTATGATCAATATTTCCTTCGTTTCGATGCATATTTCTTCATTTTGATGGTCATTAGCTTGTTATGATCAATATTTTCTTCGTTTCGATTCTTATTTTACTCATTTTGATGCTCATTCTCTCATAACAATCAACATTTCCTTTATTTTGATGCTCATTCGTTTGTTATGATCAACATTTCCTTCGTTTCGATGCATATTTCCTTCACTTTGATGATCATTTTCCTGTTATCATCAACATTATCTTCATTTCGATGCATATTTCCTTTATTTTGATGCTCATTCGCTTGTTATGATCAACATTACCTTTGTTTTGATCCATATTCCTTCATTTTGATGCTCATTCACTTGTTATGATCAACATTTCCTTCGTTTTGATGCATATTCCTTCATTACGATGCTCATTCTCTTATTATGATCAACATTTCCTTCGTTTCAATGCATATTTCCTTCATTTTGATGCTCATTCGCTTGATATGATCAACATTTCCTTCGTTTTGATGTATATTCCTTCATTTTTATGCACATTCGCTTGTTATAATCAACATTTCCTTCATTTCGATGTATATTTCCTTCATTTTGATGCCCATTCTCTAATTAAGTTCAACATTTCCATTAATTTGATTCTCATTCGCTTGTTATGATCAATATTTCCTTCGTTTTGATTCATATTTACTTTATTTTAATGCTCATTCGCTTGTTATGATCAACTTTTCCTTCGTTTGGATGCATGTTTCCTTCATTTTGATGCTCATTCGCTTGTTATGATCCACATTACCTTCGTTTCGTTGCATATTCCTTCATTTTGATGCTCATTTGCTTGTTATTATCAACATTTCATTCGTTTCGATGCATATTCCTTCATTTTAATGCTCATTCGCTTGTTACGATAAACATTTCCTTTGTTTCGATGCATATTTTCTTCATTTTGAAGCTCATTCTCTCATTACGATGAACATTTCCTTCGTTTTGATGCATATTTCTTCATTTTGATGCTCATTCGCTTGTTATAATCAAATTTCCTTTGTTCCTATGCATATTTCCTTAATTTTGATGCTTATTCACTTGTTATGATCAACATTTCCTTCGTTTGGATACATGTTTTCTTTATTTTGATGCTTATTTTCTTGTTATGATCAACATTTTCTTCGTTTCGATGCATATTCCTTCATTATTATGCTCATTCGCTTGTTATGATCAAGATTTCCTTAGTTTTGATACATATTTCTTTCATTTTGATGCTTATTCCACCATTACGATCAATATTTCCTTCATTCTGATGCTCATTAGCATGTTATGATCATCATTTTCTTCGTTTTGATGCATATTTCCTTTGATGCTCATTCGCTTGTTATGATAAACTTTCCTTCGTTTCGATGCATATTTCTTTCATTTTGATGTTCATTCGGTTGTTATGATCAACATTACCTTCGTTTCGATGCATATTCCTTAATTTTGATGCTCATTCACTTGTTATGATCAACATTTCCTTCGTTTTGACACATATTCCTTCATTATGATGCTCATTCGCTTGTTATGATCAACATTTCCATCGTTTCAATACATATTTCCTTCATTTTGATGCTCAATCGCTTGTTATGACCAACATTTCCTTCGTTTCGATGCATATTCCTTCATTTTGATGTTCATTCGCTTGTTATGATCAATATTTCCTTCGTTTCGATGCATATTTCGTCATTTTGATGGTCATTCGCTTGTTATGATCAACATTTTCTTCGTTTCGATGCATATTTCCTTCACTTTGATGCTCATTTTCCTGTTATGATCAACATTATCTTCGTTTCGATGCATATTTCCTTTATTTTGATGCTCATTCGCTTGTTATGATCAACATTTCCTTCGTTTCGATGCTTATTTTCCTCATTTTGTTTCTCATTCTCTCATCACGATCAACATTTCCTTCATTTTGATGCTCATTCGCTTGTTATGATCAACATTTCCTTCGTTTCGATGCATATTTCCTTCACTTTGATGCTCATTTTCCTGTTATGATCAACATTATCTTCGTTTCGATGCATATTTCCTTTATTTTGATGCTCATTCACTTGTTATGATCAACATTTCCTTCGTTTCAATGCATATTTCCTTCATTTTGATGCTCTTTCGCTTGTTATGATCAACATTACCTTCGTTTTGATGCATATTCCTTCATTTTGATGCTCATTCACTTGTTATGATCAACATTTCCTTCTTTTTGATGCATATTCCTTCATTATGATGCTCATTCGCTTGTTATGATCAACATTTACTTCATTTCAATGCATATTTCCTTCATTTTGATGCCCATTCTCTTATTATGATCAACATTTCCTTCGTTTTGATGAATATTCCTTCATTTTTGTGCTCATTCGCTTGTCATAATCAACATTTCCTTTGTTTCGATGTATATTTCCTTCATTTTGATGCCCATTCTCTAATTACGTTCAACATTTCCATTAATTTGATTCTCATTCAGTTGTTATGATCAATATTTCCTTCGTTTTGATTCATATTTACTTCATTTTAATGCTCATTCGCTTGTTATGATCAACTTTTCCTTCGTTTGGATTCATGTTTCCTTCATTTTGATGCTCATTCGCTTGTTATGATCCACATTACCTTCGTTTCGTTGCATATTCCTTCATTTTGATGCTCATTTGCTTGTTATTATCAACATTTCATTCGTTTCGATGCATATTCCTTCATTTTAATGCTCATTCGCTTGTTACGATAAACATTTCCTTTGTTTCGATGCATATTTTCTTCATTTTGAAGCTCATTCTCTCATTACGATGAACATTTCCTTCGTTTTGATGCATATTCCTTCATTTTGATGCTCATTCGCTTGTTATAATCAACATTTCCTTTGTTCCTATGCATATTTCCTTAATTTTGATGCTTATTCACTTGTTATGATCAACATTTCCTTCATTTGGATGCATGTTTTCTTTATTTTGATGCTTATTCGCTTGTTATGATCAATATTTTCTTCGTTTCGATGCATATTCCTTTATTATTATGCTCATTCGCTTGTTATGATCAAGATTTCCTTAGTTTTGATACATATTTCTTTCATTTTGATGCTTATTCTATCATTACAATAATGAGCATCATTTTTTTCGTTTTGATGCATATTTCCTTTATTTTGATGCTCATTCGCTTGTTAATGTCAACTTTCCTTCGTTTCGATGCATATTTCTTTCATTTGATGCTCATTCGGTTGTTATGATCAACGTTACCTTGGTTTTGATGCGTATTCCTTCATTTTGATGCTCATTCACTTGTTATAATCAACATTTCCTTCGTTTTGATGCATATTCCTTCATTATGATGCTCATTCGGTTGTTATGATCAACATTTCCTTCGTTTCAATGCATATTTTCTTCATTTTGATGCTCAATCGCTTGTTATGACCAACATTTCCTTCGTTTCGATGTATATTCCTTCATTTTGTTGTTCATTCGCTTGTTATGATCAATATTTCCTTCGTTTCGATGCATATTTCTTCATTTTGATGGTCATTAGCTTGTTATGATCAATATTTTCTTCGTTTCGATGCTTATTTTCCTCATTTTGATGCTCATTCTCTCATCATGATCAACATTTCCTTTATTTTGATGTTTATTCGCTTGTTATGATCAAAATTTCCTTCGTTTCGATGCATATTTCCTTTACTTAGATGCTCATTTTCTTGTTATGATCAACATTATCTTCGTTTCGATGCATATTTCCTTTATTTTGATGCTCATTCGCTTGTTATGATCAACATTACCTCCGTTTTGATGCATATTCCTTCATTTGGATGCTCATTCACTTGTTATGATCAACATTTCCTTCGTTTTGATGCATATTCCTTCATTATGAAGCTCATTCGCTTGTTATGATCAACAATTCCTTCGTTTCAATGCATATTTCCTTCATTTTGATGCTCATTCCTTGTTATGATCAACATTTCCTTTGTTTTGATGAATTTTCCTTCATTTTTGTGCTCATTCGCTTTTTATAATCAACATTTCCTTTATTTCGATGTATATTTCCTTCATATTGATGCCCATTCTCTAATTACGCTCTACATTTCCATTAATTTGATTCTCATTCGCTTGTTATGATTAACATTTCCTTCGTTTTGATTCATATTTACTACATTTTAATGCTCATTCGCTTGTTATGATCAACTTTTCCTTCGTTTGGATGCATGTTTCCTTCATTTTGATGCTCATTCCCTTGTTATGATCCACATTACCTTCGTTTCGTTGCATATTCCTTCATTTTGATGCTTATTTGCTTGTTATGATCAACATTTCCTTTGTTTCAATGCATATTCCTTCATTTTAATGCTCATTCGCTTGTTACGATAAACATTTCCTTTGTTTTGATGCATATTTTCTTCATTCTGAAGCTCATTCTCTCATTACGATGAACATTTCCTTCGTTTTGATGCATATTCCTTCATTTTGATGCTCATTCGCTTGTTATAATCAATATTTCCTTTGTTCCTATACATATTTCCTTAATTTTGATGCTTATTCACTTGTTATGATCAACATTTCCTTCGTTTGGATGCATGTTTTCTTTATTTTGATGCTTATTCGCTTGTTATGATCAACATTTTCTTCGTTTCGATGCATATTCCTTCATTATTATGCTCATTCGCATGTTATGATCAAGATTTCCTTAGTTTTGATACATATTTCTTTCATTTTGATGCTTATTCTATCATTACGATCAATATTTCCTTCATTTTGATGCTCATTAGCTTGTTATGATCATCATTTTCTTCGTTTTGATGCATATTTCCTTTATTTTGATGCTCATTCGCTTGTTATGATCGACTTTCCTTCGTTTCGATGCATATTTCTTTCATTTTGATGCTCATTCGGTTGTTATGATCAACATTACCTTCGTTTCGATGCATATTCCTTCATTTTGATGCTCATTCACTTGTTATAATCAACATTTCCTTCGTTTTGATGCATATTCCTTCATTATGATGCTCATTCGGTTGTTATGATCAACATTTCCTTCGTTTCAATGCATATTTTCTTCATTTTGATGCTCATTCGCTTGTTATGACCAACATTTCCTTCGTTTCGATGTATATTCCTTCATTTTGTTGTTCATTCGCTTGTTATGATCAATATTTCCTTCGTTTCGATGCATATTTCTTCATTTTGATGGTCATTAGCTTGTTATGATCAATATTTTCTTCGTTTCGATGCTTATTTTCCTCATTTTGATGCTCATTCTCTCATCATGATCAACATTTCCTTTATTTTGATGCTTATTCGCTTGTTATGATCAAAATTTCCTTCGTTTCGATGCATATTTCCTTTACTTAGATGCTCATTTTCTTGTTATGATCAACATTATCTTCGTTTCGATGCATATTTCCTTTATTTTGATGCTCATTCGCTTGTTATGATCAACATTACCTCCGTTTTGATGCATATTCCTTCATTTGGATGCTCATTCACTTGTTATGATCAACATTTCCTTCGTTTTGATGCATATTCCTTCATTATGAAGCTCATTCGCTTGTTATGATCAACAATTCCTTCGTTTCAATGCATATTTCCTTCATTTTGATGCTCATTCCTTGTTATGATCAACATTTCCTTTGTTTTGATGAATTTTCCTTCATTTTTGTGCTCATTCGCTTTTTATAATCAACATTTCCTTTATTTCGATGTATATTTCCTTCATATTGATGCCCATTCTCTAATTACGCTCTACATTTCCATTAATTTGATTCTCATTCGCTTGTTATGATTAACATTTCCTTCGTTTTGATTCATATTTACTACATTTTAATGCTCATTCGCTTGTTATGATCAACTTTTCCTTCGTTTGGATGCATGTTTCCTTCATTTTGATGCTCATTCCCTTGTTATGATCCACATTACCTTCGTTTCGTTGCATATTCCTTCATTTTGATGCTTATTTGCTTGTTATGATCAACATTTCCTTTGTTTCAATGCATATTCCTTCATTTTAATGCTCATTCGCTTGTTACGATAAACATTTCCTTTGTTTTGATGCATATTTTCTTCATTTTGAAGCTCATTCTCTCATTACGATGAACATTTCCTTCGTTTTGATGCATATTCCTTCATTTTGATGCTCATTCGCTTGTTATAATCAATATTTCCTTTGTTCCTATGCATATTTCCTTAATTTTGATGCTTATTCACTTGTTATGATCAACATTTCCTTCGTTTGGATGCATGTTTTCTTTATTTTGATGCTTATTCGCTTGTTATGATCAACATTTTCTTCGTTTCGATGCATATTCCTTCATTATTATGCTCATTCGCATGTTATGATCAAGATTTCCTTAGTTTTGATACATATTTCTTTCATTTTGATGCTTATTCTATCATTACGATCAATATTTCCTTCATTTTGATGCTCATTAGCTTGTTATGATCATCATTTTCTTCGTTTTGATGCATATTTCCTTTATTTTGATGCTCATTCGCTTGTTATGATCGACTTTCCTTCGTTTCGATGCATATTTCTTTCATTTTGATGCTCATTCGGTTGTTATGATCAACATTACCTTCGTTTCGATGCATATTCCTTCATTTTGATGCTCATTCACTTGTTATAATCAACATTTCCTTCGTTTTGATGCATATTCCTTCATTATGATGCTCATTCGCTTGTTATGATCAACATTTCCTTCGTTTCAATGCATATTTCCTTCATTTTGATGCTCAATCTCTTGTTATGACCAACATTTCCTTCGTTTCGATGCATATTCCTTCATTTTGATGTTCATTCGCTTGTTATGATCAATATTTCCTTCGTTTCGATGCATATTTCTTCATTTTGATGGTCATTCGCTTGTTATGATCAACATTTTCTTCGTTTCGATGCTTATTTTCCTCATTTTGTTTCTCATTCTCTCGTCACGATCAACATTTCCTTCATTTTGATGCTCATTCGCTTGTTATGATCAACATTTCCTTCGTTTCGAAGCATATTTCCTTCATTTTGATGCTCATTCCCTTGTTATGATCCACATTACATTCGTTTCGTTGCATATTCCTTCATTTTGATGCTCATTTGCTTGTTATGATCAACATTTCCTTTGTTTCAATGCATATTCCTTCATTTAATGCTCATTCGCTTGTTACGATAAACATTTCCTTTGTTTCGATGCATATTTTCTTCATTTTGAAGCTCATTCTCTCATTACGATGAACATTTCCTTCGTTTTGATGCATATTCCTTCATTTTGATGCTCATTCGCTTGTTATAATCAACATTTCCTTTGTTCCTATTCATATTTCCTTAATTTTGATGCTTATTCACTTGTTATGATCAACATTTCCTTCGTTTGGATGCATGTTTTCTTCATTTTGATGTTTATTCGCCTGTTATGATCAATATTTTCTTCGTTTCGATGCATATTCCTTCATTATTATGCTCATTCGCTTGTTATGATTAGGATTTCCTTAGTTTTGATACATATTTCTTTCATTTTGATGCTTATTCTATCATTACGATCAATATTTCCTTCATTTTGATGCTCATTAGCTTGTTATGATCATCATTTTCTTCGTTTTGATGCATATTTCCTTCATTTTGATGCTCATTCGCTTGTTATGATCAACTTTCCTTCGTTTCGATGCATATTTCCTTCATTTTGATTCTCATTCGGTTGTTATGATTAACATTACCTTCGTTTCGATGCATATTCCTTCATTTTGATGCTCATTCACTTGTTATGATCAACTTTTCCTTCGTTTTGACGCATATTCCTTCATTATGATGCTCATTCACTTGTTATGATCAACATTTCCTTCGTTTCAATGCATATTTCCTTCATTTTGATGCTCATTCGCTTGTTATGATCAATATTTCCTTCGTTTTGATGAATATTTCTTCATTTTTGTGCTCATTCGCTTGTTATAATCAACATTTCCTTCGTTTCGATATATATTTCCTTTATTTTGATGCCTGTTCTCTTATTACGTTCAATATTTGCTTTAATTTGATTTTCTTCACTTGTTATGATCAACATTTCCTTCATTTTGATGCATATTTACTTTATTTTGATGCTCATTCGCTTGTTATGATCAACATTTCCTTCGTTTTGATGCATATTTCCTTCATTTCGATGCTCATTCGTTCGTTATAAACAACAATTCTTTCCTTTTGATGCATATTTTCTTCATTTTGATGCTCATTCTCTCATTACGATCAACATTTCCTTCATTTTGATGATCATTCGGTTGTTACGATCAATATTTTTTATGTTTCGTTGCATATTTCCTTCATTTTGATGCTCATTCGCTTGTTATGACCAACATTTGCTTAGTTTCGATGCATATTCCTTCATTTTGATGTTCATTCGCTTGTTATGATCAATATTTCCTTCGTTTCGATGCATATTTCTTCATTTTGATGGTCATTCGCTTGTTATGATCAACATTTTCTTCGTTTCGATGCTTATTTTCCTCATTTTGATGCTCATTCTCTCATCACGATCAACATTTCCTTCATTTTGATGTTTATTCGCTTGTTATGATCAACATTTCCTTCGTTTCGATGCATATTTCCTTCACTTTGATGCTCATTTTCCTATTATGATCAACATGTCCTTTTTTCGATGCATATTCCTTCATTTTGATGCTCATTCACTTGTTATGATCAACATTTCCTTTGTTTTGATGTATATTCCTTCATTATGATGCTCATTCGCTTGTTATGATCAACATTTCCTTCGTTTCAATGCATATTTCCTTCATTTTGATGCTCAATCGCTTGTTATGACGAACATTTCCTTCGTTTCGATGCATATTCCTTCATTTTGATGCTTATTCGCTTGTTATGATCAATATTTTCTTCGTTTCGATGCATATTCCTTCATTATTATGCTCATTCGCTTGTTATGATAAAGATTTCCTTAGTTTTGATACATATTTCTTTCATTTTGATGCTTATTCTACCATTACGATCAATATTTCCTTCATTTTGATGCTCATTAGCATGTTATGATCATCATTTTCTACGTTTTGATGCATATTTCCTTCATTTTGATGCTCATTCGCTTGTTATGAACAACTTTCCTTCGTTTCGATGCATATTTCTTTCATTTTGATGCTCATTCGCTTGTTATGATCAACATTACCTTCGTTTCGATGCATATTCCTTCATTTTGATGTTCATTCGCTTGTTATGATCAATATTTCCTTCGTTTCGATGTATATTTCTTCATTTTGATGTCATTAGCTTGTTATGATCAATATTTTCTTCGTTTCAATGCATATTTTCTTCATTTTGATGCTCAATCGCTTGTAATGACCAACATTTCCTTCGTTTCGATGCATATTCCTTCATTTTGATGTTCATTCGCTTGTTATGATCAATATTTCCTTCGTTTCGATGCATATTTCTTCATTTTGATGGTCATTAGCTTGTTATGATCAATATTTTCTTCGTTTCGATTCTTATTTTACTCATTTTGATGCTCATTCTCTCATAACAATCAACATTTCCTTTATTTTGATGCTCATTCGTTTGTTATGATCAACATTTCCTTCGTTTCGATGCATATTTCCTTCACTTTGATGATCATTTTCCTGTTATCATCAACATTATCTTCATTTCGATGCATATTTCCTTTATTTTGATGCTCATTCGCTTGTTATGATCAACATTACCTTTGTTTTGATCCATATTCCTTCATTTTGATGCTCATTCACTTGTTATGATCAACATTTCCTTCGTTTTGATGCATATTCCTTCATTACGATGCTCATTCTCTTATTATGATCAACATTTCCTTCGTTTCAATGCATATTTCCTTCATTTTGATGCTCATTCGCTTGATATGATCAACATTTCCTTCGTTTTGATGTATATTCCTTCATTTTTATGCACATTCGCTTGTTATAATCAACATTTCCTTCATTTCGATGTATATTTCCTTCATTTTGATGCCCATTCTCTAATTAAGTTCAACATTTCCATTAATTTGATTCTCATTCGCTTGTTATGATCAATATTTCCTTCGTTTTGATTCATATTTACTTTATTTTAATGCTCATTCGCTTGTTATGATCAACTTTTCCTTCGTTTGGATGCATGTTTCCTTCATTTTGATGCTCATTCGCTTGTTATGATCCACATTACCTTCGTTTCGTTGCATATTCCTTCATTTTGATGCTCATTTGCTTGTTATTATCAACATTTCATTCGTTTCGATGCATATTCCTTCATTTTAATGCTCATTCGCTTGTTACGATAAACATTTCCTTTGTTTCGATGCATATTTTCTTCATTTTGAAGCTCATTCTCTCATTACGATGAACATTTCCTTCGTTTTGATGCATATTTCTTCATTTTGATGCTCATTCGCTTGTTATAATCAAATTTCCTTTGTTCCTATGCATATTTCCTTAATTTTGATGCTTATTCACTTGTTATGATCAACATTTCCTTCGTTTGGATACATGTTTTCTTTATTTTGATGCTTATTTTCTTGTTATGATCAACATTTTCTTCGTTTCGATGCATATTCCTTCATTATTATGCTCATTCGCTTGTTATGATCAAGATTTCCTTAGTTTTGATACATATTTCTTTCATTTTGATGCTTATTCCACCATTACGATCAATATTTCCTTCATTCTGATGCTCATTAGCATGTTATGATCATCATTTTCTTCGTTTTGATGCATATTTCCTTTGATGCTCATTCGCTTGTTATGATAAACTTTCCTTCGTTTCGATGCATATTTCTTTCATTTTGATGTTCATTCGGTTGTTATGATCAACATTACCTTCGTTTCGATGCATATTCCTTAATTTTGATGCTCATTCACTTGTTATGATCAACATTTCCTTCGTTTTGACACATATTCCTTCATTATGATGCTCATTCGCTTGTTATGATCAACATTTCCATCGTTTCAATACATATTTCCTTCATTTTGATGCTCAATCGCTTGTTATGACCAACATTTCCTTCGTTTCGATGCATATTCCTTCATTTTGATGTTCATTCGCTTGTTATGATCAATATTTCCTTCGTTTCGATGCATATTTCGTCATTTTGATGGTCATTCGCTTGTTATGATCAACATTTTCTTCGTTTCGATGCATATTTCCTTCACTTTGATGCTCATTTTCCTGTTATGATCAACATTATCTTCGTTTCGATGCATATTTCCTTTATTTTGATGCTCATTCGCTTGTTATGATCAACATTTCCTTCGTTTCGATGCTTATTTTCCTCATTTTGTTTCTCATTCTCTCATCACGATCAACATTTCCTTCATTTTGATGCTCATTCGCTTGTTATGATCAACATTTCCTTCGTTTCGATGCATATTTCCTTCACTTTGATGCTCATTTTCCTGTTATGATCAACATTATCTTCGTTTCGATGCATATTTCCTTTATTTTGATGCTCATTCCCTTGTTATGATCAACATTTCCTTCGTTTCAATGCATATTTCCTTCATTTTGATGCTCTTTCGCTTGTTATGATCAACATTACCTTCGTTTTGATGCATATTCCTTCATTTTGATGCTCATTCACTTGTTATGATCAACATTTCCTTCTTTTTGATGCATATTCCTTCATTATGATGCTCATTCGCTTGTTATGATCAACATTTACTTCATTTCAATGCATATTTCCTTCATTTTGATGCCCATTCTCTTATTATGATCAACATTTCCTTCGTTTTGATGAATATTCCTTCATTTTTGTGCTCATTCGCTTGTCATAATCAACATTTCCTTTGTTTCGATGTATATTTCCTTCATTTTGATGCCCATTCTCTAATTACGTTCAACATTTCCATTAATTTGATTCTCATTCAGTTGTTATGATCAATATTTCCTTCGTTTTGATTCATATTTACTTCATTTTAATGCTCATTCGCTTGTTATGATCAACTTTTCCTTCGTTTGGATTCATGTTTCCTTCATTTTGATGCTCATTCGCTTGTTATGATCCACATTACCTTCGTTTCGTTGCATATTCCTTCATTTTGATGCTCATTTGCTTGTTATTATCAACATTTCATTCGTTTCGATGCATATTCCTTCATTTTAATGCTCATTCGCTTGTTACGATAAACATTTCCTTTGTTTCGATGCATATTTTCTTCATTTTGAAGCTCATTCTCTCATTACGATGAACATTTCCTTCGTTTTGATGCATATTCCTTCATTTTGATGCTCATTCGCTTGTTATAATCAACATTTCCTTTGTTCCTATGCATATTTCCTTAATTTTGATGCTTATTCACTTGTTATGATCAACATTTCCTTCGGTTGGATGCATGTTTTCTTTATTTTGATGCTTATTCGCTTGTTATGATCAATATTTTCTTCGTTTCGATGCATATTCCTTTATTATTATGCTCATTCGCTTGTTATGATCAAGATTTCCTTAGTTTTGATACATATTTCTTTCATTTTGATGCTTATTCTATCATTACGATAATGAGCATCATTTTTTTCGTTTTGATGCATATTTCCTTTATTTTGATGCTCATTCGCTTGTTAATGTCAACTTTCCTTCGTTTCGATGCATATTTCTTTCATTTGATGCACATTCGGTTGTTATGATCAACGTTACCTTGGTTTTGATGCGTATTCCTTCATTTTGATGCTCATTCACTTGTTATAATCAACATTTCCTTCGTTTTGATGCATATTCCTTCATTATGATGCTCATTCGGTTGTTATGATCAACATTTCCTTCGTTTCAATGCATATTTTCTTCATTTTGATGCTCAATCGCTTGTTATGACCAACATTTCCTTCGTTTCGATGTATATTCCTTCATTTTGTTGTTCATTCGCTTGTTATGATCAATATTTCCTTCGTTTCGATGCATATTTCTTCATTTTGATGGTCATTAGCTTGTTATGATCAATATTTTCTTCGTTTCGATGCTTATTTTCCTCATTTTGATGCTCATTCTCTCATCATGATCAACATTTCCTTTATTTTGATGCTTATTCGCTTGTTATGATCAAAATTTCCTTCGTTTCGATGCATATTTCCTTTACTTAGATGCTCATTTTCTTGTTATGATCAACATTATCTTCGTTTCGATGCATATTTCCTTTATTTTGATGCTCATTCGCTTGTTATGATCAACATTACCTCCGTTTTGATGCATATTCCTTCATTTGGATGCTCATTCACTTGTTATGATCAACATTTCCTTCGTTTTGATGCATATTCCTTCATTATGAAGCTCATTCGCTTTTTATGATCAACAATTCCTTCGTTTCAATGCATATTTCCTTCATTTTGATGCTCATTCCTTGTTATGATCAACATTTCCTTTGTTTTGATGAATTTTCCTTCATTTTTGTGCTCATTCGCTTTTTATAATCAACATTTCCTTTATTTCGATGTATATTTCCTTCATATTGATGCCCATTCTCTAATTACGCTCTACATTTCCATTAATTTGATTCTCATTCGCTTGTTATGATTAACATTTCCTTCGTTTTGATTCATATTTACTACATTTTAATGCTCATTCGCTTGTTATGATCAACTTTTCCTTCGTTTGGATGCATGTTTCCTTCATTTTGATGCTCATTCCCTTGTTATGATCCACATTACCTTCGTTTCGTTGCATATTCCTTCATTTTGATGCTTATTTGCTTGTTATGATCAACATTTCCTTTGTTTCAATGCATATTCCTTCATTTTAATGCTCATTCGCTTGTTACGATAAACATTTCCTTTGTTTTGATGCATATTTTCTTCATTTTGAAGCTCATTCTCTCATTACGATGAACATTTCCTTCGTTTTGATGCATATTCCTTCATTTTGATGCTCATTCGCTTGTTATAATCAATATTTCCTTTGTTCCTATGCATATTTCCTTAATTTTGATGCTTATTCACTTGTTATGATCAACATTTCCTTCGTTTGGATGCATGTTTTCTTTATTTTGATGCTTATTCGCTTGTTATGATCAACATTTTCTTCGTTTCGATGCATATTCCTTCATTATTATGCTCATTCGCATGTTATGATCTAGATTTCCTTAGTTTTGATACATATTTCTTTCATTTTGATGCTTATTCTATCATTACGATCAATATTTCCTTCATTTTGATGCTCATTAGCTTGTTATGATCATCATTTTCTTCGTTTTGATGCATATTTCCTTTATTTTGATGCTCATTCGCTTGTTATGATCGACTTTCCTTCGTTTCGATGCATATTTCTTTCATTTTGATGCTCATTCGGTTGTTATGATCAACATTACCTTCGTTTCGATGCATATTCCTTCATTTTGATGCTCATTCACTTGTTATAATCAACATTTCCTTCGTTTTGATGCATATTCCTTCATTATGATGCTCATTCGCTTGTTATGATCAACATTTCCTTCGTTTCAATGCATATTTCCTTCATTTTGATGCTCAATCTCTTGTTATGACCAACATTTCCTTCGTTTCGATGCATATTCCTTCATTTTGATGTTCATTCGCTTGTTATGATCAATATTTCCTTCGTTTCGATGCATATTTCTTCATTTTGATGGTCATTCGCTTGTTATGATCAACATTTTCTTCGTTTCGATGCTTATTTTCCTCATTTTGTTTCTCATTCTCTCGTCACGATCAACATTTCCTTCATTTTGATGCTCATTCGCTTGTTATGATCAACATTTCCTTCGTTTCGAAGCATATTTCCTTCATTTTGATGCTCATTCCCTTGTTATGATCCACATTACATTCGTTTCGTTGCATATTCCTTCATTTTGATGCTCATTTGCTTGTTATGATCAACATTTCCTTTGTTTCAATGCATATTCCTTCATTTAATGCTCATTCGCTTGTTACGATAAACATTTCCTTTGTTTCGATGCATATTTTCTTCATTTTGAAGCTCATTCTCTCATTACGATGAACATTTCCTTCGTTTTGATGCATATTCCTTCATTTTGATGCTCATTCGCTTGTTATAATCAACATTTCCTTTGTTCCTATTCATATTTCCTTAATTTTGATGCTTATTCACTTGTTATGATCAACATTTCCTTCGTTTGGATGCATGTTTTCTTCATTTTGATGTTTATTCGCCTGTTATGATCAATATTTTCTTCGTTTCGATGCATATTCCTTCATTATTATGCTCATTCGCTTGTTATGATTAGGATTTCCTTAGTTTTGATACATATTTCTTTCATTTTGATGCTTATTCTATCATTACGATCAATATTTCCTTCATTTTGATGCTCATTAGCTTGTTATGATCATCATTTTCTTCGTTTTGATGCATATTTCCTTCATTTTGATGCTCATTCGCTTGTTATGATCAACTTTCCTTCGTTTCGATGCATATTTCCTTCATTTTGATTCTCATTCGGTTGTTATGATTAACATTACCTTCGTTTCGATGCATATTCCTTCATTTTGATGCTCATTCACTTGTTATGATCAACTTTTCCTTCGTTTTGACGCATATTCCTTCATTATGATGCTCATTCACTTGTTATGATCAACATTTCCTTCGTTTCAATGCATATTTCCTTCATTTTGATGCTCATTCGCTTGTTATGATCAATATTTCCTTCGTTTTGATGAATATTTCTTCATTTTTGTGCTCATTCGCTTGTTATAATCAACATTTCCTTCGTTTCGATATATATTTCCTTTATTTTGATGCCTGTTCTCTTATTACGTTCAATATTTGCTTTAATTTGATTTTCTTCACTTGTTATGATCAACATTTCCTTCATTTTGATGCATATTTACTTTATTTTGATGCTCATTCGCTTGTTATGATCAACATTTCCTTCGTTTTGATGCATATTTCCTTCATTTCGATGCTCATTCGTTCGTTATAAACAACAATTCTTTCCTTTTGATGCATATTTTCTTCATTTTGATGCTCATTCTCTCATTACGATCAACATTTCCTTCATTTTGATGATCATTCGGTTGTTACGATCAATATTTTTTATGTTTCGTTGCATATTTCCTTCATTTTGATGCTCATTCGCTTGTTATGACCAACATTTGCTTAGTTTCGATGCATATTCCTTCATTTTGATGTTCATTCGCTTGTTATGATCAATATTTCCTTCGTTTCGATGCATATTTCTTCATTTTGATGGTCATTCGCTTGTTATGATCAACATTTTCTTCGTTTCGATGCTTATTTTCCTCATTTTGATGCTCATTCTCTCATCACGATCAACATTTCCTTCATTTTGATGTTTATTCGCTTGTTATGATCAACATTTCCTTCGTTTCGATGCATATTTCCTTCACTTTGATGCTCATTTTCCTATTATGATCAACATGTCCTTTTTTCGATGCATATTCCTTCATTTTGATGCTCATTCACTTGTTATGATCAACATTTCCTTTGTTTTGATGTATATTCCTTCATTATGATGCTCATTCGCTTGTTATGATCAACATTTCCTTCGTTTCAATGCATATTTCCTTCATTTTGATGCTCAATCGCTTGTTATGACGAACATTTCCTTCGTTTCGATGCATATTCCTTCATTTTGATGCTTATTCGCTTGTTATGATCAATATTTTCTTCGTTTCGATGCATATTCCTTCATTATTATGCTCATTCGCTTGTTATGATAAAGATTTCCTTAGTTTTGATACATATTTCTTTCATTTTGATGCTTATTCTACCATTACGATCAATATTTCCTTCATTTTGATGCTCATTAGCATGTTATGATCATCATTTTCTACGTTTTGATGCATATTTCCTTCATTTTGATGCTCATTCGCTTGTTATGAACAACTTTCCTTCGTTTCGATGCATATTTCTTTCATTTTGATGCTCATTCGCTTGTTATGATCAACATTACCTTCGTTTCGATGCATATTCCTTCATTTTGATGTTCATTCGCTTGTTATGATCAATATTTCCTTCGTTTCGATGTATATTTCTTCATTTTGATGGTCATTAGCTTGTTATGATCAATATTTTCTTCGTTTCAATGCATATTTTCTTCATTTTGATGCTCAATCGCTTGTAATGACCAACATTTCCTTCGTTTCGATGCATATTCCTTCATTTTGATGTTCATTCGCTTGTTATGATCAATATTTCCTTCGTTTCGATGCATATTTCTTCATTTTGATGGTCATTAGCTTGTTATGATCAATATTTTCTTCGTTTCGATTCTTATTTTACTCATTTTGATGCTCATTCTCTCATAACAATCAACATTTCCTTTATTTTGATGCTCATTCGTTTGTTATGATCAACATTTCCTTCGTTTCGATGCATATTTCCTTCACTTTGATGATCATTTTCCTGTTATCATCAACATTATCTTCATTTCGATGCATATTTCCTTTATTTTGATGCTCATTCGCTTGTTATGATCAACATTACCTTTGTTTTGATCCATATTCCTTCATTTTGATGCTCATTCACTTGTTATGATCAACATTTCCTTCGTTTTGATGCATATTCCTTCATTACGATGCTCATTCTCTTATTATGATCAACATTTCCATTAATTTGATTCTCATTCGCTTGTTATGATCAATATTTCCTTCGTTTTGATTCATATTTACTTTATTTTAATGCTCATTCGCTTGTTATGATCAACTTTTCCTTCGTTTGGATGCATGTTTCCTTCATTTTGATGCTCATTCGCTTGTTATGATCCACATTACCTTCGTTTCGTTGCATATTCCTTCATTTTGATGCTCATTTGCTTGTTATTATCAACATTTCATTCGTTTCGATGCATATTCCTTCATTTTAATGCTCATTCGCTTGTTACGATAAACATTTCCTTTGTTTCGATGCATATTTTCTTCATTTTGAAGCTCATTCTCTCATTACGATGAACATTTCCTTCGTTTTGATGCATATTTCTTCATTTTGATGCTCATTCGCTTGTTATAATCAAATTTCCTTTGTTCCTATGCATATTTCCTTAATTTTGATGCTTATTCACTTGTTATGATCAACATTTCCTTCGTTTGGATACATGTTTTCTTTATTTTGATGCTTATTTTCTTGTTATGATCAACATTTTCTTCGTTTCGATGCATATTCCTTCATTATTATGCTCATTCGCTTGTTATGATCAAGATTTCCTTAGTTTTGATACATATTTCTTTCATTTTGATGCTTATTCCACCATTACGATCAATATTTCCTTCATTCTGATGCTCATTAGCATGTTATGATCATCATTTTCTTCGTTTTGATGCATATTTCCTTTGATGCTCATTCGCTTGTTATGATAAACTTTCCTTCGTTTCGATGCATATTTCTTTCATTTTGATGTTCATTCGGTTGTTATGATCAACATTACCTTCGTTTCGATGCATATTCCTTAATTTTGATGCTCATTCACTTGTTATGATCAACATTTCCTTCGTTTTGACACATATTCCTTCATTATGATGCTCATTCGCTTGTTATGATCAACATTTCCATCGTTTCAATACATATTTCCTTCATTTTGATGCTCAATCGCTTGTTATGACCAACATTTCCTTCGTTTCGATGCATATTCCTTCATTTTGATGTTCATTCGCTTGTTATGATCAATATTTCCTTCGTTTCGATGCATATTTCGTCATTTTGATGGTCATTCGCTTGTTATGATCAACATTTTCTTCGTTTCGATGCATATTTCCTTCACTTTGATGCTCATTTTCCTGTTATGATCAACATTATCTTCGTTTCGATGCATATTTCCTTTATTTTGATGCTCATTCGCTTGTTATGATCAACATTTCCTTCGTTTCGATGCTTATTTTCCTCATTTTGTTTCTCATTCTCTCATCACGATCAACATTTCCTTCATTTTGATGCTCATTCGCTTGTTATGATCAACATTTCCTTCGTTTCGATGCATATTTCCTTCACTTTGATGCTCATTTTCCTGTTATGATCAACATTATCTTCGTTTCGATGCATATTTCCTTTATTTTGATGCTCATTCCCTTGTTATGATCAACATTTCCTTCGTTTCAATGCATATTTCCTTCATTTTGATGCTCTTTCGCTTGTTATGATCAACATTACCTTCGTTTTGATGCATATTCCTTCATTTTGATGCTCATTCACTTGTTATGATCAACATTTCCTTCTTTTTGATGCATATTCCTTCATTATGATGCTCATTCGCTTGTTATGATCAACATTTACTTCATTTCAATGCATATTTCCTTCATTTTGATGCCCATTCTCTTATTATGATCAACATTTCCTTCGTTTTGATGAATATTCCTTCATTTTTGTGCTCATTCGCTTGTCATAATCAACATTTCCTTTGTTTCGATGTATATTTCCTTCATTTTGATGCCCATTCTCTAATTACGTTCAACATTTCCATTAATTTGATTCTCATTCAGTTGTTATGATCAATATTTCCTTCGTTTTGATTCATATTTACTTCATTTTAATGCTCATTCGCTTGTTATGATCAACTTTTCCTTCGTTTGGATTCATGTTTCCTTCATTTTGATGCTCATTCGCTTGTTATGATCCACATTACCTTCGTTTCGTTGCATATTCCTTCATTTTGATGCTCATTTGCTTGTTATTATCAACATTTCATTCGTTTCGATGCATATTCCTTCATTTTAATGCTCATTCGCTTGTTACGATAAACATTTCCTTTGTTTCGATGCATATTTTCTTCATTTTGAAGCTCATTCTCTCATTACGATGAACATTTCCTTCGTTTTGATGCATATTCCTTCATTTTGATGCTCATTCGCTTGTTATAATCAACATTTCCTTTGTTCCTATGCATATTTCCTTAATTTTGATGCTTATTCACTTGTTATGATCAACATTTCCTTCGGTTGGATGCATGTTTTCTTTATTTTGATGCTTATTCGCTTGTTATGATCAATATTTTCTTCGTTTCGATGCATATTCCTTTATTATTATGCTCATTCGCTTGTTATGATCAAGATTTCCTTAGTTTTGATACATATTTCTTTCATTTTGATGCTTATTCTATCATTACGATAATGAGCATCATTTTTTTCGTTTTGATGCATATTTCCTTTATTTTGATGCTCATTCGCTTGTTAATGTCAACTTTCCTTCGTTTCGATGCATATTTCTTTCATTTGATGCACATTCGGTTGTTATGATCAACGTTACCTTGGTTTTGATGCGTATTCCTTCATTTTGATGCTCATTCACTTGTTATAATCAACATTTCCTTCGTTTTGATGCATATTCCTTCATTATGATGCTCATTCGGTTGTTATGATCAACATTTCCTTCGTTTCAATGCATATTTTCTTCATTTTGATGCTCAATCGCTTGTTATGACCAACATTTCCTTCGTTTCGATGTATATTCCTTCATTTTGTTGTTCATTCGCTTGTTATGATCAATATTTCCTTCGTTTCGATGCATATTTCTTCATTTTGATGGTCATTAGCTTGTTATGATCAATATTTTCTTCGTTTCGATGCTTATTTTCCTCATTTTGATGCTCATTCTCTCATCATGATCAACATTTCCTTTATTTTGATGCTTATTCGCTTGTTATGATCAAAATTTCCTTCGTTTCGATGCATATTTCCTTTACTTAGATGCTCATTTTCTTGTTATGATCAACATTATCTTCGTTTCGATGCATATTTCCTTTATTTTGATGCTCATTCGCTTGTTATGATCAACATTACCTCCGTTTTGATGCATATTCCTTCATTTGGATGCTCATTCACTTGTTATGATCAACATTTCCTTCGTTTTGATGCATATTCCTTCATTATGAAGCTCATTCGCTTGTTATGATCAACAATTCCTTCGTTTCAATGCATATTTCCTTCATTTTGATGCTCATTCCTTGTTATGATCAACATTTCCTTTGTTTTGATGAATTTTCCTTCATTTTTGTGCTCATTCGCTTTTTATAATCAACATTTCCTTTATTTCGATGTATATTTCCTTCATATTGATGCCCATTCTCTAATTACGCTCTACATTTCCATTAATTTGATTCTCATTCGCTTGTTATGATTAACATTTCCTTCGTTTTGATTCATATTTACTACATTTTAATGCTCATTCGCTTGTTATGATCAACTTTTCCTTCGTTTGGATGCATGTTTCCTTCATTTTGATGCTCATTCCCTTGTTATGATCCACATTACCTTCGTTTCGTTGCATATTCCTTCATTTTGATGCTTATTTGCTTGTTATGATCAACATTTCCTTTGTTTCAATGCATATTCCTTCATTTTAATGCTCATTCGCTTGTTACGATAAACATTTCCTTTGTTTTGATGCATATTTTCTTCATTTTGAAGCTCATTCTCTCATTACGATGAACATTTCCTTCGTTTTGATGCATATTCCTTCATTTTGATGCTCATTCGCTTGTTATAATCAATATTTCCTTTGTTCCTATGCATATTTCCTTAATTTTGATGCTTATTCACTTGTTATGATCAACATTTCCTTCGTTTGGATGCATGTTTTCTTTATTTTGATGCTTATTCGCTTGTTATGATCAACATTTTCTTCGTTTCGATGCATATTCCTTCATTATTATGCTCATTCGCATGTTATGATCTAGATTTCCTTAGTTTTGATACATATTTCTTTCATTTTGATGCTTATTCTATCATTACGATCAATATTTCCTTCATTTTGATGCTCATTAGCTTGTTATGATCATCATTTTCTTCGTTTTGATGCATATTTCCTTTATTTTGATGCTCATTCGCTTGTTATGATCGACTTTCCTTCGTTTCGATGCATATTTCTTTCATTTTGATGCTCATTCGGTTGTTATGATCAACATTACCTTCGTTTCGATGCATATTCCTTCATTTTGATGCTCATTCACTTGTTATAATCAACATTTCCTTCGTTTTGATGCATATTCCTTCATTATGATGCTCATTCGCTTGTTATGATCAACATTTCCTTCGTTTCAATGCATATTTCCTTCATTTTGATGCTCAATCTCTTGTTATGACCAACATTTCCTTCGTTTCGATGCATATTCCTTCATTTTGATGTTCATTCGCTTGTTATGATCAATATTTCCTTCGTTTCGATGCATATTTCTTCATTTTGATGGTCATTCGCTTGTTATGATCAACATTTTCTTCGTTTCGATGCTTATTTTCCTCATTTTGTTTCTCATTCTCTCGTCACGATCAACATTTCCTTCATTTTGATGCTCATTCGCTTGTTATGATCAACATTTCCTTCGTTTCGAAGCATATTTCCTTCATTTTGATGCTCATTCCCTTGTTATGATCCACATTACATTCGTTTCGTTGCATATTCCTTCATTTTGATGCTCATTTGCTTGTTATGATCAACATTTCCTTTGTTTCAATGCATATTCCTTCATTTAATGCTCATTCGCTTGTTACGATAAACATTTCCTTTGTTTCGATGCATATTTTCTTCATTTTGAAGCTCATTCTCTCATTACGATGAACATTTCCTTCGTTTTGATGCATATTCCTTCATTTTGATGCTCATTCGCTTGTTATAATCAACATTTCCTTTGTTCCTATTCATATTTCCTTAATTTTGATGCTTATTCACTTGTTATGATCAACATTTCCTTCGTTTGGATGCATGTTTTCTTCATTTTGATGTTTATTCGCCTGTTATGATCAATATTTTCTTCGTTTCGATGCATATTCCTTCATTATTATGCTCATTCGCTTGTTATGATTAGGATTTCCTTAGTTTTGATACATATTTCTTTCATTTTGATGCTTATTCTATCATTACGATCAATATTTCCTTCATTTTGATGCTCATTAGCTTGTTATGATCATCATTTTCTTCGTTTTGATGCATATTTCCTTCATTTTGATGCTCATTCGCTTGTTATGATCAACTTTCCTTCGTTTCGATGCATATTTCCTTCATTTTGATTCTCATTCGGTTGTTATGATTAACATTACCTTCGTTTCGATGCATATTCCTTCATTTTGATGCTCATTCACTTGTTATGATCAACTTTTCCTTCGTTTTGACGCATATTCCTTCATTATGATGCTCATTCACTTGTTATGATCAACATTTCCTTCGTTTCAATGCATATTTCCTTCATTTTGATGCTCATTCGCTTGTTATGATCAATATTTCCTTCGTTTTGATGAATATTTCTTCATTTTTGTGCTCATTCGCTTGTTATAATCAACATTTCCTTCGTTTCGATATATATTTCCTTTATTTTGATGCCTGTTCTCTTATTACGTTCAATATTTGCTTTAATTTGATTTTCTTCACTTGTTATGATCAACATTTCCTTCATTTTGATGCATATTTACTTTATTTTGATGCTCATTCGCTTGTTATGATCAACATTTCCTTCGTTTTGATGCATATTTCCTTCATTTCGATGCTCATTCGTTCGTTATAAACAACAATTCTTTCCTTTTGATGCATATTTTCTTCATTTTGATGCTCATTCTCTCATTACGATCAACATTTCCTTCATTTTGATGATCATTCGGTTGTTACGATCAATATTTTTTATGTTTCGTTGCATATTTCCTTCATTTTGATGCTCATTCGCTTGTTATGACCAACATTTGCTTAGTTTCGATGCATATTCCTTCATTTTGATGTTCATTCGCTTGTTATGATCAATATTTCCTTCGTTTCGATGCATATTTCTTCATTTTGATGGTCATTCGCTTGTTATGATCAACATTTTCTTCGTTTCGATGCTTATTTTCCTCATTTTGATGCTCATTCTCTCATCACGATCAACATTTCCTTCATTTTGATGTTTATTCGCTTGTTATGATCAACATTTCCTTCGTTTCGATGCATATTTCCTTCACTTTGATGCTCATTTTCCTATTATGATCAACATGTCCTTTTTTCGATGCATATTCCTTCATTTTGATGCTCATTCACTTGTTATGATCAACATTTCCTTTGTTTTGATGTATATTCCTTCATTATGATGCTCATTCGCTTGTTATGATCAACATTTCCTTCGTTTCAATGCATATTTCCTTCATTTTGATGCTCAATCGCTTGTTATGACGAACATTTCCTTCGTTTCGATGCATATTCCTTCATTTTGATGCTTATTCGCTTGTTATGATCAATATTTTCTTCGTTTCGATGCATATTCCTTCATTATTATGCTCATTCGCTTGTTATGATAAAGATTTCCTTAGTTTTGATACATATTTCTTTCATTTTGATGCTTATTCTACCATTACGATCAATATTTCCTTCATTTTGATGCTCATTAGCATGTTATGATCATCATTTTCTACGTTTTGATGCATATTTCCTTCATTTTGATGCTCATTCGCTTGTTATGAACAACTTTCCTTCGTTTCGATGCATATTTCTTTCATTTTGATGCTCATTCGCTTGTTATGATCAACATTACCTTCGTTTCGATGCATATTCCTTCATTTTGATGTTCATTCGCTTGTTATGATCAATATTTCCTTCGTTTCGATGTATATTTCTTCATTTTGATGGTCATTAGCTTGTTATGATCAATATTTTCTTCGTTTCAATGCATATTTTCTTCATTTTGATGCTCAATCGCTTGTAATGACCAACATTTCCTTCGTTTCGATGCATATTCCTTCATTTTGATGTTCATTCGCTTGTTATGATCAATATTTCCTTCGTTTCGATGCATATTTCTTCATTTTGATGGTCATTAGCTTGTTATGATCAATATTTTCTTCGTTTCGATTCTTATTTTACTCATTTTGATGCTCATTCTCTCATAACAATCAACATTTCCTTTATTTTGATGCTCATTCGTTTGTTATGATCAACATTTCCTTCGTTTCGATGCATATTTCCTTCACTTTGATGATCATTTTCCTGTTATCATCAACATTATCTTCATTTCGATGCATATTTCCTTTATTTTGATGCTCATTCGCTTGTTATGATCAACATTACCTTTGTTTTGATCCATATTCCTTCATTTTGATGCTCATTCACTTGTTATGATCAACATTTCCTTCGTTTTGATGCATATTCCTTCATTACGATGCTCATTCTCTTATTATGATCAACATTTCCTTCGTTTCAATGCATATTTCCTTCATTTTGATGCTCATTCGCTTGATATGATCAACATTTCCTTCGTTTTGATGTATATTCCTTCATTTTTATGCACATTCGCTTGTTATAATCAACATTTCCTTCATTTCGATGTATATTTCCTTCATTTTGATGCCCATTCTCTAATTAAGTTCAACATTTCCATTAATTTGATTCTCATTCGCTTGTTATGATCAATATTTCCTTCGTTTTGATTCATATTTACTTTATTTTAATGCTCATTCGCTTGTTATGATCAACTTTTCCTTCGTTTGGATGCATGTTTCCTTCATTTTGATGCTCATTCGCTTGTTATGATCCACATTACCTTCGTTTCGTTGCATATTCCTTCATTTTGATGCTCATTTGCTTGTTATTATCAACATTTCATTCGTTTCGATGCATATTCCTTCATTTTAATGCTCATTCGCTTGTTACGATAAACATTTCCTTTGTTTCGATGCATATTTTCTTCATTTTGAAGCTCATTCTCTCATTACGATGAACATTTCCTTCGTTTTGATGCATATTTCTTCATTTTGATGCTCATTCGCTTGTTATAATCAAATTTCCTTTGTTCCTATGCATATTTCCTTAATTTTGATGCTTATTCACTTGTTATGATCAACATTTCCTTCGTTTGGATACATGTTTTCTTTATTTTGATGCTTATTTTCTTGTTATGATCAACATTTTCTTCGTTTCGATGCATATTCCTTCATTATTATGCTCATTCGCTTGTTATGATCAAGATTTCCTTAGTTTTGATACATATTTCTTTCATTTTGATGCTTATTCCACCATTACGATCAATATTTCCTTCATTCTGATGCTCATTAGCATGTTATGATCATCATTTTCTTCGTTTTGATGCATATTTCCTTTGATGCTCATTCGCTTGTTATGATAAACTTTCCTTCGTTTCGATGCATATTTCTTTCATTTTGATGTTCATTCGGTTGTTATGATCAACATTACCTTCGTTTCGATGCATATTCCTTAATTTTGATGCTCATTCACTTGTTATGATCAACATTTCCTTCGTTTTGACACATATTCCTTCATTATGATGCTCATTCGCTTGTTATGATCAACATTTCCATCGTTTCAATACATATTTCCTTCATTTTGATGCTCAATCGCTTGTTATGACCAACATTTCCTTCGTTTCGATGCATATTCCTTCATTTTGATGTTCATTCGCTTGTTATGATCAATATTTCCTTCGTTTCGATGCATATTTCGTCATTTTGATGGTCATTCGCTTGTTATGATCAACATTTTCTTCGTTTCGATGCATATTTCCTTCACTTTGATGCTCATTTTCCTGTTATGATCAACATTATCTTCGTTTCGATGCATATTTCCTTTATTTTGATGCTCATTCGCTTGTTATGATCAACATTTCCTTCGTTTCGATGCTTATTTTCCTCATTTTGTTTCTCATTCTCTCATCACGATCAACATTTCCTTCATTTTGATGCTCATTCGCTTGTTATGATCAACATTTCCTTCGTTTCGATGCATATTTCCTTCACTTTGATGCTCATTTTCCTGTTATGATCAACATTATCTTCGTTTCGATGCATATTTCCTTTATTTTGATGCTCATTCACTTGTTATGATCAACATTTCCTTCGTTTCAATGCATATTTCCTTCATTTTGATGCTCTTTCGCTTGTTATGATCAACATTACCTTCGTTTTGATGCATATTCCTTCATTTTGATGCTCATTCACTTGTTATGATCAACATTTCCTTCTTTTTGATGCATATTCCTTCATTATGATGCTCATTCGCTTGTTATGATCAACATTTACTTCATTTCAATGCATATTTCCTTCATTTTGATGCCCATTCTCTTATTATGATCAACATTTCCTTCGTTTTGATGAATATTCCTTCATTTTTGTGCTCATTCGCTTGTCATAATCAACATTTCCTTTGTTTCGATGTATATTTCCTTCATTTTGATGCCCATTCTCTAATTACGTTCAACATTTCCATTAATTTGATTCTCATTCAGTTGTTATGATCAATATTTCCTTCGTTTTGATTCATATTTACTTCATTTTAATGCTCATTCGCTTGTTATGATCAACTTTTCCTTCGTTTGGATTCATGTTTCCTTCATTTTGATGCTCATTCGCTTGTTATGATCCACATTACCTTCGTTTCGTTGCATATTCCTTCATTTTGATGCTCATTTGCTTGTTATTATCAACATTTCATTCGTTTCGATGCATATTCCTTCATTTTAATGCTCATTCGCTTGTTACGATAAACATTTCCTTTGTTTCGATGCATATTTTCTTCATTTTGAAGCTCATTCTCTCATTACGATGAACATTTCCTTCGTTTTGATGCATATTCCTTCATTTTGATGCTCATTCGCTTGTTATAATCAACATTTCCTTTGTTCCTATGCATATTTCCTTAATTTTGATGCTTATTCACTTGTTATGATCAACATTTCCTTCATTTGGATGCATGTTTTCTTTATTTTGATGCTTATTCGCTTGTTATGATCAATATTTTCTTCGTTTCGATGCATATTCCTTTATTATTATGCTCATTCGCTTGTTATGATCAAGATTTCCTTAGTTTTGATACATATTTCTTTCATTTTGATGCTTATTCTATCATTACGATAATGAGCATCATTTTTTTCGTTTTGATGCATATTTCCTTTATTTTGATGCTCATTCGCTTGTTAATGTCAACTTTCCTTCGTTTCGATGCATATTTCTTTCATTTGATGCTCATTCGGTTGTTATGATCAACGTTACCTTGGTTTTGATGCGTATTCCTTCATTTTGATGCTCATTCACTTGTTATAATCAACATTTCCTTCGTTTTGATGCATATTCCTTCATTATGATGCTCATTCGGTTGTTATGATCAACATTTCCTTCGTTTCAATGCATATTTTCTTCATTTTGATGCTCAATCGCTTGTTATGACCAACATTTCCTTCGTTTCGATGTATATTCCTTCATTTTGTTGTTCATTCGCTTGTTATGATCAATATTTCCTTCGTTTCGATGCATATTTCTTCATTTTGATGGTCATTAGCTTGTTATGATCAATATTTTCTTCGTTTCGATGCTTATTTTCCTCATTTTGATGCTCATTCTCTCATCATGATCAACATTTCCTTTATTTTGATGCTTATTCGCTTGTTATGATCAAAATTTCCTTCGTTTCGATGCATATTTCCTTTACTTAGATGCTCATTTTCTTGTTATGATCAACATTATCTTCGTTTCGATGCATATTTCCTTTATTTTGATGCTCATTCGCTTGTTATGATCAACATTACCTCCGTTTTGATGCATATTCCTTCATTTGGATGCTCATTCACTTGTTATGATCAACATTTCCTTCGTTTTGATGCATATTCCTTCATTATGAAGCTCATTCGCTTGTTATGATCAACAATTCCTTCGTTTCAATGCATATTTCCTTCATTTTGATGCTCATTCCTTGTTATGATCAACATTTCCTTTGTTTTGATGAATTTTCCTTCATTTTTGTGCTCATTCGCTTTTTATAATCAACATTTCCTTTATTTCGATGTATATTTCCTTCATATTGATGCCCATTCTCTAATTACGCTCTACATTTCCATTAATTTGATTCTCATTCGCTTGTTATGATTAACATTTCCTTCGTTTTGATTCATATTTACTACATTTTAATGCTCATTCGCTTGTTATGATCAACTTTTCCTTCGTTTGGATGCATGTTTCCTTCATTTTGATGCTCATTCCCTTGTTATGATCCACATTACCTTCGTTTCGTTGCATATTCCTTCATTTTGATGCTTATTTGCTTGTTATGATCAACATTTCCTTTGTTTCAATGCATATTCCTTCATTTTAATGCTCATTCGCTTGTTACGATAAACATTTCCTTTGTTTTGATGCATATTTTCTTCATTTTGAAGCTCATTCTCTCATTACGATGAACATTTCCTTCGTTTTGATGCATATTCCTTCATTTTGATGCTCATTCGCTTGTTATAATCAATATTTCCTTTGTTCCTATGCATATTTCCTTAATTTTGATGCTTATTCACTTGTTATGATCAACATTTCCTTCGTTTGGATGCATGTTTTCTTTATTTTGATGCTTATTCGCTTGTTATGATCAACATTTTCTTCGTTTCGATGCATATTCCTTCATTATTATGCTCATTCGCATGTTATGATCAAGATTTCCTTAGTTTTGATACATATTTCTTTCATTTTGATGCTTATTCTATCATTACGATCAATATTTCCTTCATTTTGATGCTCATTAGCTTGTTATGATCATCATTTTCTTCGTTTTGATGCATATTTCCTTTATTTTGATGCTCATTCGCTTGTTATGATCGACTTTCCTTCGTTTCGATGCATATTTCTTTCATTTTGATGCTCATTCGGTTGTTATGATCAACATTACCTTCGTTTCGATGCATATTCCTTCATTTTGATGCTCATTCACTTGTTATAATCAACATTTCCTTCGTTTTGATGCATATTCCTTCATTATGATGCTCATTCGCTTGTTATGATCAACATTTCCTTCGTTTCAATGCATATTTCCTTCATTTTGATGCTCAATCTCTTGTTATGACCAACATTTCCTTCGTTTCGATGCATATTCCTTCATTTTGATGTTCATTCGCTTGTTATGATCAATATTTCCTTCGTTTCGATGCATATTTCTTCATTTTGATGGTCATTCGCTTGTTATGATCAACATTTTCTTCGTTTCGATGCTTATTTTCCTCATTTTGTTTCTCATTCTCTCGTCACGATCAACATTTCCTTCATTTTGATGCTCATTCGCTTGTTATGATCAACATTTCCTTCGTTTCGAAGCATATTTCCTTCATTTTGATGCTCATTCCCTTGTTATGATCCACATTACATTCGTTTCGTTGCATATTCCTTCATTTTGATGCTCATTTGCTTGTTATGATCAACATTTCCTTTGTTTCAATGCATATTCCTTCATTTAATGCTCATTCGCTTGTTACGATAAACATTTCCTTTGTTTCGATGCATATTTTCTTCATTTTGAAGCTCATTCTCTCATTACGATGAACATTTCCTTCGTTTTGATGCATATTCCTTCATTTTGATGCTCATTCGCTTGTTATAATCAACATTTCCTTTGTTCCTATTCATATTTCCTTAATTTTGATGCTTATTCACTTGTTATGATCAACATTTCCTTCGTTTGGATGCATGTTTTCTTCATTTTGATGTTTATTCGCCTGTTATGATCAATATTTTCTTCGTTTCGATGCATATTCCTTCATTATTATGCTCATTCGCTTGTTATGATTAGGATTTCCTTAGTTTTGATACATATTTCTTTCATTTTGATGCTTATTCTATCATTACGATCAATATTTCCTTCATTTTGATGCTCATTAGCTTGTTATGATCATCATTTTCTTCGTTTTGATGCATATTTCCTTCATTTTGATGCTCATTCGCTTGTTATGATCAACTTTCCTTCGTTTCGATGCATATTTCCTTCATTTTGATTCTCATTCGGTTGTTATGATTAACATTACCTTCGTTTCGATGCATATTCCTTCATTTTGATGCTCATTCACTTGTTATGATCAACTTTTCCTTCGTTTTGACGCATATTCCTTCATTATGATGCTCATTCACTTGTTATGATCAACATTTCCTTCGTTTCAATGCATATTTCCTTCATTTTGATGCTCATTCGCTTGTTATGATCAATATTTCCTTCGTTTTGATGAATATTTCTTCATTTTTGTGCTCATTCGCTTGTTATAATCAACATTTCCTTCGTTTCGATATATATTTCCTTTATTTTGATGCCTGTTCTCTTATTACGTTCAATATTTGCTTTAATTTGATTTTCTTCACTTGTTATGATCAACATTTCCTTCATTTTGATGCATATTTACTTTATTTTGATGCTCATTCGCTTGTTATGATCAACATTTCCTTCGTTTTGATGCATATTTCCTTCATTTCGATGCTCATTCGTTCGTTATAAACAACAATTCTTTCCTTTTGATGCATATTTTCTTCATTTTGATGCTCATTCTCTCATTACGATCAACATTTCCTTCATTTTGATGATCATTCGGTTGTTACGATCAATATTTTTTATGTTTCGTTGCATATTTCCTTCATTTTGATGCTCATTCGCTTGTTATGACCAACATTTGCTTAGTTTCGATGCATATTCCTTCATTTTGATGTTCATTCGCTTGTTATGATCAATATTTCCTTCGTTTCGATGCATATTTCTTCATTTTGATGGTCATTCGCTTGTTATGATCAACATTTTCTTCGTTTCGATGCTTATTTTCCTCATTTTGATGCTCATTCTCTCATCACGATCAACATTTCCTTCATTTTGATGTTTATTCGCTTGTTATGATCAACATTTCCTTCGTTTCGATGCATATTTCCTTCACTTTGATGCTCATTTTCCTATTATGATCAACATGTCCTTTTTTCGATGCATATTCCTTCATTTTGATGCTCATTCACTTGTTATGATCAACATTTCCTTTGTTTTGATGTATATTCCTTCATTATGATGCTCATTCGCTTGTTATGATCAACATTTCCTTCGTTTCAATGCATATTTCCTTCATTTTGATGCTCAATCGCTTGTTATGACGAACATTTCCTTCGTTTCGATGCATATTCCTTCATTTTGATGCTTATTCGCTTGTTATGATCAATATTTTCTTCGTTTCGATGCATATTCCTTCATTATTATGCTCATTCGCTTGTTATGATAAAGATTTCCTTAGTTTTGATACATATTTCTTTCATTTTGATGCTTATTCTACCATTACGATCAATATTTCCTTCATTTTGATGCTCATTAGCATGTTATGATCATCATTTTCTACGTTTTGATGCATATTTCCTTCATTTTGATGCTCATTCGCTTGTTATGAACAACTTTCCTTCGTTTCGATGCATATTTCTTTCATTTTGATGCTCATTCGCTTGTTATGATCAACATTACCTTCGTTTCGATGCATATTCCTTCATTTTGATGTTCATTCGCTTGTTATGATCAATATTTCCTTCGTTTCGATGTATATTTCTTCATTTTGATGGTCATTAGCTTGTTATGATCAATATTTTCTTCGTTTCAATGCATATTTTCTTCATTTTGATGCTCAATCGCTTGTAATGACCAACATTTCCTTCGTTTCGATGCATATTCCTTCATTTTGATGTTCATTCGCTTGTTATGATCAATATTTCCTTCGTTTCGATGCATATTTCTTCATTTTGATGGTCATTAGCTTGTTATGATCAATATTTTCTTCGTTTCGATTCTTATTTTACTCATTTTGATGCTCATTCTCTCATAACAATCAACATTTCCTTTATTTTGATGCTCATTCGTTTGTTATGATCAACATTTCCTTCGTTTCGATGCATATTTCCTTCACTTTGATGATCATTTTCCTGTTATCATCAACATTATCTTCATTTCGATGCATATTTCCTTTATTTTGATGCTCATTCGCTTGTTATGATCAACATTACCTTTGTTTTGATCCATATTCCTTCATTTTGATGCTCATTCACTTGTTATGATCAACATTTCCTTCGTTTTGATGCATATTCCTTCATTACGATGCTCATTCTCTTATTATGATCAACATTTCCTTCGTTTCAATGCATATTTCCTTCATTTTGATGCTCATTCGCTTGATATGATCAACATTTCCTTCGTTTTGATGTATATTCCTTCATTTTTATGCACATTCGCTTGTTATAATCAACATTTCCTTCATTTCGATGTATATTTCCTTCATTTTGATGCCCATTCTCTAATTAAGTTCAACATTTCCATTAATTTGATTCTCATTCGCTTGTTATGATCAATATTTCCTTCGTTTTGATTCATATTTACTTTATTTTAATGCTCATTCGCTTGTTATGATCAACTTTTCCTTCGTTTGGATGCATGTTTCCTTCATTTTGATGCTCATTCGCTTGTTATGATCCACATTACCTTCGTTTCGTTGCATATTCCTTCATTTTGATGCTCATTTGCTTGTTATTATCAACATTTCATTCGTTTCGATGCATATTCCTTCATTTTAATGCTCATTCGCTTGTTACGATAAACATTTCCTTTGTTTCGATGCATATTTTCTTCATTTTGAAGCTCATTCTCTCATTACGATGAACATTTCCTTCGTTTTGATGCATATTTCTTCATTTTGATGCTCATTCGCTTGTTATAATCAAATTTCCTTTGTTCCTATGCATATTTCCTTAATTTTGATGCTTATTCACTTGTTATGATCAACATTTCCTTCGTTTGGATACATGTTTTCTTTATTTTGATGCTTATTTTCTTGTTATGATCAACATTTTCTTCGTTTCGATGCATATTCCTTCATTATTATGCTCATTCGCTTGTTATGATCAAGATTTCCTTAGTTTTGATACATATTTCTTTCATTTTGATGCTTATTCCACCATTACGATCAATATTTCCTTCATTCTGATGCTCATTAGCATGTTATGATCATCATTTTCTTCGTTTTGATGCATATTTCCTTTGATGCTCATTCGCTTGTTATGATAAACTTTCCTTCGTTTCGATGCATATTTCTTTCATTTTGATGTTCATTCGGTTGTTATGATCAACATTACCTTCGTTTCGATGCATATTCCTTAATTTTGATGCTCATTCACTTGTTATGATCAACATTTCCTTCGTTTTGACACATATTCCTTCATTATGATGCTCATTCGCTTGTTATGATCAACATTTCCATCGTTTCAATACATATTTCCTTCATTTTGATGCTCAATCGCTTGTTATGACCAACATTTCCTTCGTTTCGATGCATATTCCTTCATTTTGATGTTCATTCGCTTGTTATGATCAATATTTCCTTCGTTTCGATGCATATTTCGTCATTTTGATGGTCATTCGCTTGTTATGATCAACATTTTCTTCGTTTCGATGCATATTTCCTTCACTTTGATGCTCATTTTCCTGTTATGATCAACATTATCTTCGTTTCGATGCATATTTCCTTTATTTTGATGCTCATTCGCTTGTTATGATCAACATTTCCTTCGTTTCGATGCTTATTTTCCTCATTTTGTTTCTCATTCTCTCATCACGATCAACATTTCCTTCATTTTGATGCTCATTCGCTTGTTATGATCAACATTTCCTTCGTTTCGATGCATATTTCCTTCACTTTGATGCTCATTTTCCTGTTATGATCAACATTATCTTCGTTTCGATGCATATTTCCTTTATTTTGATGCTCATTCACTTGTTATGATCAACATTTCCTTCGTTTCAATGCATATTTCCTTCATTTTGATGCTCTTTCGCTTGTTATGATCAACATTACCTTCGTTTTGATGCATATTCCTTCATTTTGATGCTCATTCACTTGTTATGATCAACATTTCCTTCTTTTTGATGCATATTCCTTCATTATGATGCTCATTCGCTTGTTATGATCAACATTTACTTCATTTCAATGCATATTTCCTTCATTTTGATGCCCATTCTCTTATTATGATCAACATTTCCTTCGTTTTGATGAATATTCCTTCATTTTTGTGCTCATTCGCTTGTCATAATCAACATTTCCTTTGTTTCGATGTATATTTCCTTCATTTTGATGCCCATTCTCTAATTACGTTCAACATTTCCATTAATTTGATTCTCATTCAGTTGTTATGATCAATATTTCCTTCGTTTTGATTCATATTTACTTCATTTTAATGCTCATTCGCTTGTTATGATCAACTTTTCCTTCGTTTGGATTCATGTTTCCTTCATTTTGATGCTCATTCGCTTGTTATGATCCACATTACCTTCGTTTCGTTGCATATTCCTTCATTTTGATGCTCATTTGCTTGTTATTATCAACATTTCATTCGTTTCGATGCATATTCCTTCATTTTAATGCTCATTCGCTTGTTACGATAAACATTTCCTTTGTTTCGATGCATATTTTCTTCATTTTGAAGCTCATTCTCTCATTACGATGAACATTTCCTTCGTTTTGATGCATATTCCTTCATTTTGATGCTCATTCGCTTGTTATAATCAACATTTCCTTTGTTCCTATGCATATTTCCTTAATTTTGATGCTTATTCACTTGTTATGATCAACATTTCCTTCATTTGGATGCATGTTTTCTTTATTTTGATGCTTATTCGCTTGTTATGATCAATATTTTCTTCGTTTCGATGCATATTCCTTTATTATTATGCTCATTCGCTTGTTATGATCAAGATTTCCTTAGTTTTGATACATATTTCTTTCATTTTGATGCTTATTCTATCATTACAATAATGAGCATCATTTTTTTCGTTTTGATGCATATTTCTTTCATTTTGATGTTCATTCGGTTGTTATGATCAACATTACCTTCGTTTCGATGCATATTCCTTAATTTTGATGCTCATTCACTTGTTATGATCAACATTTCCTTCGTTTTGACACATATTCCTTCATTATGATGCTCATTCGCTTGTTATGATCAACATTTCCATCGTTTCAATACATATTTCCTTCATTTTGATGCTCAATCGCTTGTTATGACCAACATTTCCTTCGTTTCGATGCATATTCCTTCATTTTGATGTTCATTCGCTTGTTATGATCAATATTTCCTTCGTTTCGATGCATATTTCGTCATTTTGATGGTCATTCGCTTGTTATGATCAACATTTTCTTCGTTTCGATGCATATTTCCTTCACTTTGATGCTCATTTTCCTGTTATGATCAACATTATCTTCGTTTCGATGCATATTTCCTTTATTTTGATGCTCATTCGCTTGTTATGATCAACATTTCCTTCGTTTCGATGCTTATTTTCCTCATTTTGTTTCTCATTCTCTCATCACGATCAACATTTCCTTCATTTTGATGCTCATTCGCTTGTTATGATCAACATTTCCTTCGTTTCGATGCATATTTCCTTCACTTTGATGCTCATTTTCCTGTTATGATCAACATTATCTTCGTTTCGATGCATATTTCCTTTATTTTGATGCTCATTCACTTGTTATGATCAACATTTCCTTCGTTTCAATGCATATTTCCTTCATTTTGATGCTCTTTCGCTTGTTATGATCAACATTACCTTCGTTTTGATGCATATTCCTTCATTTTGATGCTCATTCACTTGTTATGATCAACATTTCCTTCTTTTTGATGCATATTCCTTCATTATGATGCTCATTCGCTTGTTATGATCAACATTTACTTCATTTCAATGCATATTTCCTTCATTTTGATGCCCATTCTCTTATTATGATCAACATTTCCTTCGTTTTGATGAATATTCCTTCATTTTTGTGCTCATTCGCTTGTCATAATCAACATTTCCTTTGTTTCGATGTATATTTCCTTCATTTTGATGCCCATTCTCTAATTACGTTCAACATTTCCATTAATTTGATTCTCATTCAGTTGTTATGATCAATATTTCCTTCGTTTTGATTCATATTTACTTCATTTTAATGCTCATTCGCTTGTTATGATCAACTTTTCCTTCGTTTGGATTCATGTTTCCTTCATTTTGATGCTCATTCGCTTGTTATGATCCACATTACCTTCGTTTCGTTGCATATTCCTTCATTTTGATGCTCATTTGCTTGTTATTATCAACATTTCATTCGTTTCGATGCATATTCCTTCATTTTAATGCTCATTCGCTTGTTACGATAAACATTTCCTTTGTTTCGATGCATATTTTCTTCATTTTGAAGCTCATTCTCTCATTACGATGAACATTTCCTTCGTTTTGATGCATATTCCTTCATTTTGATGCTCATTCGCTTGTTATAATCAACATTTCCTTTGTTCCTATGCATATTTCCTTAATTTTGATGCTTATTCACTTGTTATGATCAACATTTCCTTCATTTGGATGCATGTTTTCTTTATTTTGATGCTTATTCGCTTGTTATGATCAATATTTTCTTCGTTTCGATGCATATTCCTTTATTATTATGCTCATTCGCTTGTTATGATCAAGATTTCCTTAGTTTTGATACATATTTCTTTCATTTTGATGCTTATTCTATCATTACAATAATGAGCATCATTTTTTTCGTTTTGATGCATATTTCTTTCATTTTGATGTTCATTCGGTTGTTATGATCAACATTACCTTCGTTTCGATGCATATTCCTTAATTTTGATGCTCATTCACTTGTTATGATCAACATTTCCTTCGTTTTGACACATATTCCTTCATTATGATGCTCATTCGCTTGTTATGATCAACATTTCCATCGTTTCAATACATATTTCCTTCATTTTGATGCTCAATCGCTTGTTATGACCAACATTTCCTTCGTTTCGATGCATATTCCTTCATTTTGATGTTCATTCGCTTGTTATGATCAATATTTCCTTCGTTTCGATGCATATTTCGTCATTTTGATGGTCATTCGCTTGTTATGATCAACATTTTCTTCGTTTCGATGCATATTTCCTTCACTTTGATGCTCATTTTCCTGTTATGATCAACATTATCTTCGTTTCGATGCATATTTCCTTTATTTTGATGCTCATTCGCTTGTTATGATCAACATTTCCTTCGTTTCGATGCTTATTTTCCTCATTTTGTTTCTCATTCTCTCATCACGATCAACATTTCCTTCATTTTGATGCTCATTCGCTTGTTATGATCAACATTTCCTTCGTTTCGATGCATATTTCCTTCACTTTGATGCTCATTTTCCTGTTATGATCAACATTATCTTCGTTTCGATGCATATTTCCTTTATTTTGATGCTCATTCACTTGTTATGATCAACATTTCCTTCGTTTCAATGCATATTTCCTTCATTTTGATGCTCTTTCGCTTGTTATGATCAACATTACCTTCGTTTTGATGCATATTCCTTCATTTTGATGCTCATTCACTTGTTATGATCAACATTTCCTTCTTTTTGATGCATATTCCTTCATTATGATGCTCATTCGCTTGTTATGATCAACATTTACTTCATTTCAATGCATATTTCCTTCATTTTGATGCCCATTCTCTTATTATGATCAACATTTCCTTCGTTTTGATGAATATTCCTTCATTTTTGTGCTCATTCGCTTGTCATAATCAACATTTCCTTTGTTTCGATGTATATTTCCTTCATTTTGATGCCCATTCTCTAATTACGTTCAACATTTCCATTAATTTGATTCTCATTCAGTTGTTATGATCAATATTTCCTTCGTTTTGATTCATATTTACTTCATTTTAATGCTCATTCGCTTGTTATGATCAACTTTTCCTTCGTTTGGATTCATGTTTCCTTCATTTTGATGCTCATTCGCTTGTTATGATCCACATTACCTTCGTTTCGTTGCATATTCCTTCATTTTGATGCTCATTTGCTTGTTATTATCAACATTTCATTCGTTTCGATGCATATTCCTTCATTTTAATGCTCATTCGCTTGTTACGATAAACATTTCCTTTGTTTCGATGCATATTTTCTTCATTTTGAAGCTCATTCTCTCATTACGATGAACATTTCCTTCGTTTTGATGCATATTCCTTCATTTTGATGCTCATTCGCTTGTTATAATCAACATTTCCTTTGTTCCTATGCATATTTCCTTAATTTTGATGCTTATTCACTTGTTATGATCAACATTTCCTTCATTTGGATGCATGTTTTCTTTATTTTGATGCTTATTCGCTTGTTATGATCAATATTTTCTTCGTTTCGATGCATATTCCTTTATTATTATGCTCATTCGCTTGTTATGATCAAGATTTCCTTAGTTTTGATACATATTTCTTTCATTTTGATGCTTATTCTATCATTACAATAATGAGCATCATTTTTTTCGTTTTGATGCATATTTCCTTTATTTTGATGCTCATTCGCTTGTTAATGTCAACTTTCCTTCGTTTCGATGCATATTTCTTTCATTTGATGCTCATTCGGTTGTTATGATCAACGTTACCTTGGTTTTGATGCGTATTCCTTCATTTTGATGCTCATTCACTTGTTATAATCAACATTTCCTTCGTTTTGATGCATATTCCTTCATTATGATGCTCATTCGGTTGTTATGATCAACATTTCCTTCGTTTCAATGCATATTTTCTTCATTTTGATGCTCAATCGCTTGTTATGACCAACATTTCCTTCGTTTCGATGTATATTCCTTCATTTTGTTGTTCATTCGCTTGTTATGATCAATATTTCCTTCGTTTCGATGCATATTTCTTCATTTTGATGGTCATTAGCTTGTTATGATCAATATTTTCTTCGTTTCGATGCTTATTTTCCTCATTTTGATGCTCATTCTCTCATCATGATCAACATTTCCTTTATTTTGATGTTTATTCGCTTGTTATGATCAAAATTTCCTTCGTTTCGATGCATATTTCCTTTACTTAGATGCTCATTTTCTTGTTATGATCAACATTATCTTCGTTTCGATGCATATTTCCTTTATTTTGATGCTCATTCGCTTGTTATGATCAACATTACCTCCGTTTTGATGCATATTCCTTCATTTGGATGCTCATTCACTTGTTATGATCAACATTTCCTTCGTTTTGATGCATATTCCTTCATTATGAAGCTCATTCGCTTGTTATGATCAACAATTCCTTCGTTTCAATGCATATTTCCTTCATTTTGATGCTCATTCCTTGTTATGATCAACATTTCCTTTGTTTTGATGAATTTTCCTTCATTTTTGTGCTCATTCGCTTTTTATAATCAACATTTCCTTTATTTCGATGTATATTTCCTTCATATTGATGCCCATTCTCTAATTACGCTCTACATTTCCATTAATTTGATTCTCATTCGCTTGTTATGATTAACATTTCCTTCGTTTTGATTCATATTTACTACATTTTAATGCTCATTCGCTTGTTATGATCAACTTTTCCTTCGTTTGGATGCATGTTTCCTTCATTTTGATGCTCATTCCCTTGTTATGATCCACATTACCTTCGTTTCGTTGCATATTCCTTCATTTTGATGCTTATTTGCTTGTTATGATCAACATTTCCTTTGTTTCAATGCATATTCCTTCATTTTAATGCTCATTCGCTTGTTACGATAAACATTTCCTTTGTTTTGATGCATATTTTCTTCATTTTGAAGCTCATTCTCTCATTACGATGAACATTTCCTTCGTTTTGATGCATATTCCTTCATTTTGATGCTCATTCGCTTGTTATAATCAATATTTCCTTTGTTCCTATGCATATTTCCTTAATTTTGATGCTTATTCACTTGTTATGATCAACATTTCCTTCGTTTGGATGCATGTTTTCTTTATTTTGATGCTTATTCGCTTGTTATGATCAACATTTTCTTCGTTTCGATGCATATTCCTTCATTATTATGCTCATTCGCATGTTATGATCAAGATTTCCTTAGTTTTGATACATATTTCTTTCATTTTGATGCTTATTCTATCATTACGATCAATATTTCCTTCATTTTGATGCTCATTAGCTTGTTATGATCATCATTTTCTTCGTTTTGATGCATATTTCCTTTATTTTGATGCTCATTCGCTTGTTATGATCGACTTTCCTTCGTTTCGATGCATATTTCTTTCATTTTGATGCTCATTCGGTTGTTATGATCAACATTACCTTCGTTTCGATGCATGTTCCTTCATTTTGATGCTCATTCACTTGTTATAATCAACATTTCCTTCATTTTGATGCATATTCCTTCATTATGATGCTCATTCGCTTGTTATGATCAACATTTCCTTCGTTTCAATGCATATTTCCTTCATTTTGATGCTCAATCTCTTGTTATGACCAACATTTCCTTCGTTTCGATGCATATTCCTTCATTTTGATGTTCATTCGCTTGTTATGATCAATATTTCCTTCGTTTCGATGCATATTTCTTCATTTTGATGGTCATTCGCTTGTTATGATCAACATTTTCTTCGTTTCGATGCTTATTTTCCTCATTTTGTTTCTCATTCTCTCGTCACGATCAACATTTCCTTCATTTTGATGCTCATTCGCTTGTTATGATCAACATTTCCTTCGTTTCGAAGCATATTTCCTTCACTTTGATGCTCATTTTCCTGTTATGATCAACATTATCTTCGTTTCGATGCATATTTCATTTATTTTGATGCTCATTCGCTTGTTATGATCAACATTACCTTCGTTTCGATGCATATTCTTTCATTTTGATGCTCATTCACTTGTTATAGTCAACATTTCCTTCGTTTTGATGCATATTCCTTCATTATGATGCTCATTCGCTTGTTATGATCAACATTTCCTTCGTTTCAATGCATGTTTCCTTTATTTTGATGCTTGTTCGCTTGTTATGATCAACATTTCCTTCGTTTTGATGAATATTCCTTCATTTTTGTGCTCATTCGCTTGTTATAATCAACATTTACTTCGTTTCGATGTATATTTCCTTCATTTTTGTCACGCCCCGACCCCAGACAGAACGCGACAACCGCCACGTTAACCATAAATTTTGCAGAATGGGTGCACTCCACTCCACAAAGTTTATAGAAAACGTAAGGCTTGCTATCAAGTACCTGTAGAACTGAACAACTGATAACAACGGGTACAACCCGAGGACATCATCTCATAAAGTATCAACAAGGATTTACAAAGGTACAAAATACAACGGTGTAACTTAGTTTAAAGAAAATATACATGAACGATATAACATCGCGAAGGTACAAAAAGAACATCAAGGGGGTCACCAAATATAAACTATACAATCTCGCCAATGAATCCGTCAATTTACATAAAAGAGAAAGTACCCAAAACACGGATTGGATGATGAGCAAACGATAGGCAAACCTCCAACCAAAACGATATCAACAGCCTGAAAAGGAAAGAATGATGGGGGGTGAGCAAAACCACTAGCTCAGTGAGGTGATAAGCCGGTCACCCCGACCCTTATACGAAGCATGTACTCCCACTCGCGGTTCATAACATAAAATCCCACAATTCGTCCCACAATAATTATTCTCACTCAGTGTACATATTAATGAAAATAAAAACCTTAGTGCACATTTATGAATAACACAATTAGTTCAAACAACATGTTATCACATAAAAGACGCGTGGGTAGTCAATATCCTCCTCGAACTGAGCTCTCCGTCGAGAGACAGTTCAAGCCCGTCACCGTTACTCTAGATAAAATGCACATTAATATTCTTTCTCAATATGCCAAGTGCTAAAGTTCACAATTCAATATCGACGTGAATACTTGAAATGATCAAACATATAAACATATATGACATGCATGTCCCACACCGGCGACGTTGACTGAGCCTATAATAGACTGATCCGTCTAACGATCACCCTCCAGAGTATCAGTATTTGGCAAATGGACAGGTGCCCCGTTAGATCTAACTCACCCAGGTTTGCCAATCACGGGCAACTTGGTTGTCACTCTAACTCACCCGAACCGCGACAATTCGGGCTACTTAATCAATGTCGCTCCAACTCACCCGAACCGTGACCAATTCGGGCTACTTAACCTTGGTACCAGGCATACATATGCATGTACATCATAAGATGAATAACGACTCAAGTTAGAGTCTTAATTGGCACACAAGAATAACCAGAAATCAATTCTCAAATAATTCACAATAAATGCTATCAGATATCGAGCCGACAAGGCTCTTCAACATAAGTTAAAATCAATAATACTCATAAAATGGCTAATAGGACTCTAACCAGAGCAATCGAGCCAATCAGGCTCTTTACCACATAACATAATACCAAATAATTTTCTTATCAATTAACTAAAACTAAAATAAATGCACATTTATCGAGGGTCCACACTTCCCACAAGAGAAGGCGTTCCCGAATTATCAACTCACAAGGAAGTGATTAACTCTCTCCGGAATCTGAAGTCGGTTCCTTGCTCTTCGTCGATGGTTCTTTACCTAGAAAGGAGATGAGCAATTAAAGACAAATTAAATATAACTAACTATTAGTGGTAACATCCCTTTCATTGCTAAAAACAAATCCTAATCGATTTCGAACGAGTCGATATTAAATAAAAAATAGTATGTAACTCCTTAACATCAGTTCCCAATCCCACATAACCCGTTTCAATACATTAACTAGACGAAACGATAGAAAATAAGTTTGAATTCGACATAAAAATTCTGAAATTTCCAGCTAGCGGCAGTTTACGAGAAAAATCATAACTAATTGTAGAATAATCGGATTGAGGCGTTTCAAGTGGCTACGGAAAGCTAACGAGTTCAGCTACGTACAGAAATTAAGTTTGCAAAGTTTCGAGGGCAATAGCTATCTCAAAATCAGTTCGAACAGTCTGCAAATTACCCACATACCAAAAAGAAAAACCCCACAAAATTACAAAATCATGGAAGAAGGAAGCTTAATTCACACACCACTTACCTCAAAACAACTTAAAAACCACCTAGGATGAGGGTTGTAAGGGAGAATTTGATCAACAAGGGTTTCTCCTCTTCCTCTCTTCTTTCCCCTCTTTTGCTTTTCTTCTCCCGTTCTTCTCTCTCTTTTTTTTTTAACTTTAGTCTTACTAATTATATATCAGCCCATTTAAGTGGGCTGAAACTTTGGGCCACAAAATAAATAAATAAATAAGTTTGGGCTTTCTAAAAAAATTCTAATTGGGCTTAATTGGGCTGACCTTTTGGGCCATAAAAATAAATAATTAGGTTTTGGGCTTTCTAACAAAAATCTAGTTGGGCTAAGATAGGGCTGGCCTTTTGGGCCATAAAATAAATAATTAGGTTTTGGGCTTTCTAACAAAAATATAGTTGGGCTAAGATATTATAAAGTATCCCCTCCTCTAAAAAGTTTCGTCCTCGAAACATAAACGTACCTAGAGATGAAAAGAGATTTGGATGGTGTTGACGCATGACTGACTCTGGTTCCCATGTTTCTTCTTCAATTTGATCACTTCTCCATAGAACTCTCACCATAGGAATGGATTTGTTACGAAGCATTTTCTCTCGGCGATCTACAATTTGAACAGGTTGTACTTCGTACGATAGATTTTCCTTTAATACAACTGGGGGATCTTTGAGCACGTGCGAAGGATCTGGTTCATATTTTCTAAGCATAGAGACATGGAAGACATCGTGAATCTTCGACAATTCCGATGGTAGCTCAAGTCGATATGCAACACGACCAATCCTTTGCACGATCGTAAACGGGCCAATATACCTTGGACTCAACTTTCCTCGACGGCGGAATCGCAACACGCCCTTCCATGGAGAAACTTTCAGAAAAACTTTGTCTCCTTCATTAAACTCCAAATCGCGCCTCCTATTATCTGCGTAGCTTTTCTGTCGATCTTGCGCTGCCTTAAGTCTGTCTTGAATAAGTTGTATTTTTGCCTTCGCATCTTCGATTAGCTCTACTTGTTCGATTTGTCTCTCGCCAACCTCATCCCAAAAGAGTGGTGTTCGACACTTTCGGCCATACAGAGCTTCGTACGGGGGCATTCCAATGCTTGAATGATAACTGTTGTTATAAGCGAACTCCACCAAAGTCACGTACTTATCCCAGCTACCTCCCAAATTCAACACCACTGCACGTAGCATGTCTTCTAGTGTCTGTATAGTTCTCTCTGACTGTCCATCAGTCTGTGGATGAAACGAGGTACTGAATAGTAATTTTGTACCTAGCGCTTTCTGCAGACTAGGCCAAAAACGGGAAGTGAATCTTGGATCACGGTCAGATATGATTGACACTGGTACTCCGTGCAATCTCACGATCTCATCGACATATAACTTGGCAAGTTTCTCTAAAGATTCGTTGGTATGCACTGGAAGAAAATGTGCCGATTTCGTCAGACGATCGACAATGACCCAAATTGAGTCATGACCCTTTTGGGTTCGAGGTAAACCAGAAACAAAATCCATTGTGACGTTTTCCCATTTCCACTCAGGAATAGGTAGTGGTTGAAGCATGCCGGCTGGTTTTTGGTGTTCCGCTTTAATCTGTTGGCAAGATAAGCACTTTGATACAAATTCAGTAGTGTCCCGTTTCATACCTGGCCACCAATAATGCTCCCGAAGTGTTCTATACATTTTGGTACTACCAGGATGCATAGCATAGGCTGAAGAATGGGCTTCCTCAAGAATAGCTCTACGAACATCAAGTTCTGATGGAACACAAACACGATTTTTAAAAGTAAGAAGTCCATCATCCCGAATTTGATATTCTGTTTCTTTTCCTTGATTTAGCTTCGCCATCTTCTGTTGTAAATAAACATCGTGTGATTGTCTTTCTCGAATTTTCTCGAACAAGGTAGGTCTAACCTCGAATTTGGCGATTAAGGCAGAATCATTAGACTTTTCACAATCGAGCGAAATGTGTAAAGATTTAAATTGCTCCAACATAGGAAGATAAAAAGATTGAATTGAAGCAAGTGAGGTAGAAGACTTTCTACTCAGAGCATCTGCAACAACGTTCGCCTTGCCAGGATGATAATCGATGACTAAGTCATAGTCACTAATCAACTCCATCCATCGCCTTTGCCTGAGGTTGAGCTCCTTTTGCGTGGTGATATACTTTAAGCTCTTGTGATCAGTGAAAACCCGACAAGTTGCACCATACAGATAGTGCCTCCATATCTTCAATGCAAAGACGATTGCAGCCAACTCTAAATCATGTGTAGGATAATTTTCTTCGTTCTTCTTCAATTGCCTTGAAGCGTAGGCAATAACCTTTCCTTCTTGCATGAGAACGCATCCTAATCCTTGTCTCGAGGCGTCGCTATAAATGGTAAATTCTCCAATCGCTGGGTCTGGCAAAGCAAGAATAGGAGCTGAAACGAGTCGTCTTTTCAATTCTTGAAATGCTTCCTCGCATTCTTCACTCCATTCAAATTTTATCCCTTTCCGAGTCAATTTAGTCAAAGATGAAGCCAATAACAAAAAGTCTTTGACAAACCGTCGATAATATCCAGCTAATCCCAGAAAACTACGAATCTCTGTCACGTTCTTTGGATGCTCCCAATCTAGTATAGCTTGAATCTTCACTGGATCGACGTAGATTCCTTCTTTAGAAATGTGATGACCCAAAAAGCTTACCTTGCGAAGCCAAAATTCACACTTCGAGAATTTAGCATAAAGCTGATTTTCTCTGAGAATGTTCAGAGCAATTCTTAGATGCTGAGAATGCTCGTCGTCCGATTTAGAATAAATAAGAATGTCATCAATGAAGATGATGACAAACTTATCTAAGTACGGCCGAAAGACTCGATTCATAAGATCCATAAAAGCTGCAGGAGCATTTGTGAGTCCAAAAGGCATAACACAGAATTCAAAATGACCGTATCTGGTTCGAAAAGCAGACTTAGGGATATCAGATTCCCTAATCTTGAGTTGGTGATAACCGGATCGCAAATCAATTTTTGAGAACACAGTTGCTCCTTGCAATTGATCAAACAGATCATCGATTCTTGGAAGAGGATATTTGTTCTTGATTGTCACCTTGTTCAATTGACGGTAGTCGACACATAGACGAAGTGATCCATCTTTCTTCTTGACAAAAAGAACTGGAGCACCCCATGGAGATGTGCTAGGTCGTATGAAACCCTTCTCCAATAATTCCCCAAGTTGTGTCTGGAGTTCCTTAAGCTCAGCAGGCGACATTCGATATGGAGTAATCGATATAGGTGTGATTCCAGGAAGTACGTCAATGGAAAAATCAATCTCTCGATTCGGAGGTTGTCCTGGTAAGTCTTCGGGAAAGACATCAGGAAATTCATTCACGATTGGGATGTCATCTAGTTTAGTTTCAGAAAGAGAAGTATCAATGACAAATGCCAAGAATGCCTCACAACCCTTACGCATTAATTTATGCGCAGTCAACATTGAAATAAAAGAGAGGGATCTCGTTTGAAGTTTACCCTCAAAAACAAGTTCTGAGAATCCTGGTCTACGAAAAATAACAAGCTTCTCGTGGCAATCGAGAATTGCATGATGAGAAGAAAGCCAATCCATGCCAAGAATAACATCAAGATCAATCAAAGGCAATGGTATCAATTCAGCCTCTAAAATGACATCTTTGATCTTCAATGGACAACCAAGGAATACTGAATCACGAATTAGACGCTCTCCAAGAGGGGTATAAACGATGATTCCAGGTGACAAATGAGAGATAGGATAATCTAAGATCGCAGTAAGATCATCTCGGATATAAGACCTATCAGAACCTGGGTCAAATAAAGCGTAGACCTGATGGTCTCCCACAAACACATGGCCTAAAGAAGCAATATTAGGTGAGATTATGATTTAAAAAATTTGAAAAGATAGAATTTCTTACGAATGTTTTATTCGTAATCAAGTGGCATAACAAGGTGGGGTTAGATTTAGCATGTGAAAATACTCAAATTATAAATTACCTGTCACAACCTTCGGATCTGAGCGAGCCTCTTCTTGGGAAATATGAAATACTCTAGTTTGCTTCCTTCCTTGCATAGGTGATTGAGTACTAGGGCCGCTTGAGGCATCGGGCACTCTGGTAACTGCAGATCGAGTATCTCTGGGTGTAGAATATGTTAGTTTACCACGAAGCTGACCAGAACCCTGACTGCTCGTTCCCATAAGCTGAGGACAAGAACTTCGCATATGCCCCGGCTGTCGACACTGAAAACATACTTGAGGAGCCTTACAGGGGCCGTCATGATATTTTAGGCAATTCTGGCACTTGCGATTTTCACCAACCGATCCCGAGACATTGCTCCCGCCTCTACTAAACTGCTCCCGAGGTTGAGGAAAACTAATAGATGCCGAACTTGGTGCACCACGGGAAGATCCCACACCCCTATACACCTTCGATGCATTTCCTGGAAATGCGCTCCCTTGCCTTTTCTTTTGAGATCGTTCTGCAAGCTTATGTCTCGCCTGAACTAAACCTTCTACCCTCAGGGCTTCTTCTACGAGATCGTCAAGACTCTCGTACTTGTCTCCGGACTTGATGCGATCTCGAATATTTAAATTAAGACCATCTTCAAATCTCTTGCATAAGTCTCTCGTCATATATGACTCAGGAGCGAATTCTCGCAATTCCAGAAATTTGCTTTCGTACTCAACGACCGACATAATGCCTTGAAAGAGGTTGAAGAACTCCTTTCTCTTCTGATCCTTGATGTACTGAGAGAAGTATCGATCTTTGAATCGTTCCACAAAGATAGCCCACGTAATAGTAACCGAAGATGTCTCTTTTAGATTCTGCCACCATCGTCGTGCATCTGGGCCTAACAGCTTGGTCGCAATGACCACACGATAACATTCTTCAATCATTAAGGTGTCAAAGGTCTCTGTAATCTCCTTTAACCATGCCCCCGCTTTAGAAGCATCTCTTGCACCGTCAAATTTCGAAGTCCCCATGTTTTCAACTGCTTTCACCAAATTAGGTATAAAAAGTGCACCTCGAGAAGCAGAACCTCCTAAAGCCATTTCTGGAGTAAAAACTGGTACATTAGATGTAGGTCGAATCGATTCATTAGCACGAAGAACCTCTTCAGTGACAGTCGTAGTTGTATGAGCCGTTGTAGGTGGTGGAACACCATGTATTCGAATGTGATCATAATACAATTGGTACTGCTCGGGTGTCATCATGTGCTCAACCCGCAACTGGGCCCGTGGTTGCTCTACCTGGGAAACTGGCACCCTATGATCAGAATTGATAGGGTCCATAACCGTCGGAGGAATGACATGATCAGAAGAAACATGTCCTCGAGGTCCACGAGGAACAGAAGAGAGTAGAGGACTCGGAGGATCACGAGGAGCGTGTCCTCGACCTCGACCTCGACCTCGACCTCGACGACGAACTGGAGGTGCCATAATGACTGAAAGGAAGAAAAGAAAGAAAATGCAAGGTCAATGTCAAGGCAAAACGATACCTTAGGATGACATAGAAACAAAGTTGGACTCATTGGCTTGACACAAAAAGAATGAGAATCATAAAACCAGGCTCTGATACCAAGAAAGTTGTCACGCCCCGACCCCAGACAGAACGCGACAACCGCCACGTTAACCATAAATTTTGCAGAATGGGTGCACTCCACTCCACAAAGTTTATAGAAAACGTAAGGCTTGCTATCAAGTACCTGTAGAACTGAACAACTGATAACAACGGGTACAACCCGAGGACATCATCTCATAAAGTATCAACAAGGATTTACAAAGGTACAAAATACAACGGTGTAACTTAGTTTAAAGAAAATATACATGAACGATATAACATCGCGAAGGTACAAAAAGAACATCAAGGGGGTCACCAAATATAAACTATACAATCTCGCCAATGAATCCGTCAATTTACATAAAAGAGAAAGTACCCAAAACACGGATTGGATGATGAGCAAACGATAGGCAAACCTCCAACCAAAACGATATCAACAGCCTGAAAAGGAAAGAATGATGGGGGGTGAGCAAAACCACTAGCTCAGTGAGGTGATAAGCCGGTCACCCCGACCCTTATACGAAGCATGTACTCCCACTCGCGGTTCATAACATAAAATCCCACAATTCGTCCCACAATAATTATTCTCACTCAGTGTACATATTAATGAAAATAAAAACCTTAGTGCACATTTATGAATAACACAATTAGTTCAAACAACATGTTATCACATAAAAGACGCGTGGGTAGTCAATATCCTCCTCGAACTGAGCTCTCCGTCGAGAGACAGTTCAAGCCCGTCACCGTTACTCTAGATAAAATGCACATTAATATTCTTTCTCAATATGCCAAGTGCTAAAGTTCACAATTCAATATCGACGTGAATACTTGAAATGATCAAACATATAAACATATATGACATGCATGTCCCACACCGGCGACGTTGACTGAGCCTATAATAGACTGATCCGTCTAACGATCACCCTCCAGAGTATCAGTATTTGGCAAATGGACAGGTGCCCCGTTAGATCTAACTCACCCAGGTTTGCCAATCACGGGCAACTTGGTTGTCACTCTAACTCACCCGAACCGCGACAATTCGGGCTACTTAATCAATGTCGCTCCAACTCACCCGAACCGTGACCAATTCGGGCTACTTAACCTTGGTACCAGGCATACATATGCATGTACATCATAAGATGAATAACGACTCAAGTTAGAGTCTTAATTGGCACACAAGAATAACCAGAAATCAATTCTCAAATAATTCACAATAAATGCTATCAGATATCGAGCCGACAAGGCTCTTCAACATAAGTTAAAATCAATAATACTCATAAAATGGCTAATAGGACTCTAACCAGAGCAATCGAGCCAATCAGGCTCTTTACCACATAACATAATACCAAATAATTTTCTTATCAATTAACTAAAACTAAAATAAATGCACATTTATCGAGGGTCCACACTTCCCACAAGAGAAGGCGTTCCCGAATTATCAACTCACAAGGAAGTGATTAACTCTCTCCGGAATCTGAAGTCGGTTCCTTGCTCTTCGTCGATGGTTCTTTACCTAGAAAGGAGATGAGCAATTAAAGACAAATTAAATATAACTAACTATTAGTGGTAACATCCCTTTCATTGCTAAAAACAAATCCTAATCGATTTCGAACGAGTCGATATTAAATAAAAAATAGTATGTAACTCCTTAACATCAGTTCCCAATCCCACATAACCCGTTTCAATACATTAACTAGACGAAACGATAGAAAATAAGTTTGAATTCGACATAAAAATTCTGAAATTTCCAGCTAGCGGCAGTTTACGAGAAAAATCATAACTAATTGTAGAATAATCGGATTGAGGCGTTTCAAGTGGCTACGGAAAGCTAACGAGTTCAGCTACGTACAGAAATTAAGTTTGCAAAGTTTCGAGGGCAATAGCTATCTCAAAATCAGTTCGAACAGTCTGCAAATTACCCACATACCAAAAAGAAAAACCCCACAAAATTACAAAATCATGGAAGAAGGAAGCTTAATTCACACACCACTTACCTCAAAACAACTTAAAAACCACCTAGGATGAGGGTTGTAAGGGAGAATTTGATCAACAAGGGTTTCTCCTCTTCCTCTCTTCTTTCCCCTCTTTTGCTTTTCTTCTCCCGTTCTTCTCTCTCTTTTTTTTTTAACTTTAGTCTTACTAATTATATATCAGCCCATTTAAGTGGGCTGAAACTTTGGGCCACAAAATAAATAAATAAATAAGTTTGGGCTTTCTAAAAAAAATTCTAATTGGGCTTAATTGGGCTGACCTTTTGGGCCATAAAAATAAATAATTAGGTTTTGGGCTTTCTAACAAAAATCTAGTTGGGCTAAGATAGGGCTGGCCTTTTGGGCCATAAAATAAATAATTAGGTTTTGGGCTTTCTAACAAAAATATAGTTGGGCTAAGATATTATAATTTTGATGCCCATTCTCTAGTTAAGTTCAACATTTCCTTTAATTTGATTCTCATTCGCTTGTTATGATCAACATTTCCTTCGTTTTGATGCATATTTACTTTATTTTAGTGCTCATTCGCTTGTTATGGTTAACTTTTCCTTCGTTTGGATGCATGTTTCCTTCATTTTGATTCTCATTCGCTTGTTATGATCCACATTACCTTCGTTTCGTTGCATATTCCTTCATTTTGATGCTCATTTGCTAATTATGATCAACATTTCCTTCGTTTCGATGCATATTCCTACATTTTAATGCTCATTCGCTTGTTACGATAAACATTTCCTTTGTTTTGATGCATATTTTCTTCATTTTGAAGCTCATTCTCTCATTACGAAGAACATTTCCTTCGTTTTGATGCATATTCCTTCATTTTGATGCTCATTCGCTTGTTATAATCAATATTTCCTTTGTTCCTATGCATATTTCCTTAATTTTGATGTTTATTCACTTGTTATGATCAACATTTCCTTCGTTTGGATGCATGTTTTCTTTATTTTGATGCTTATTCGCTTGTTATGATCAACATTTTCTTCGTTTCGATGCATATTCCTTCATTATTATGCTCATTCGCTTGTTATGATCAAGATTTCCTTAGTTTTGATACATATTTCTTTCATTTTGATGCTTATTCTATCATTACGATAATGAGCATCATTTTTTCGTTTTGATGCATATTTCCTTTATTTTGATGCTCATTCGCTTGTTATGATCAACTTTCCTTCGTTTCGATGCATATTTCTTTCATTTTGATGCTCATTCGGTTGTTATGATCAACATTACCTTGGTTTCGATGCGTATTCCTTCATTTTGATGCTCATTCACTTGTTATAATCAATATTTCCTTCGTTTTGATGCATATTCGTTCATTATGATGCTCATTCGCTTGTTATAATCAACATTTCCTTCGTTTTGATGCATATTCCTTCATTATGATGCTCATTCGCTTGTTATGATCAACATTTCCTTCGTTTCAATGCATATTTTCTTCATTTTGATGCTCAATCGCTTGTTATGACCAACATTTCCTTCGTTTCGATGCATATTCCTTCATTTTGTTGTTCATTCGCTTGTTATGATCAATATTTCCTTCGTTTCGATGCATATTTCTTCATTTTGATGGTCATTAGCTTGTTATGATCAATATTTTCTTCGTTTCAATGCTTATTTTCCTCATTTTGATGCTCATTCTCTCATCATGATCAACATTTCCTTGATTTTGATGCTTATTCGCTTGTTATGATCAAAATTTTCTTCGTTTCGATGCATATTTCCTTCACTTAGATGCTCATTTTCCTGTTATGATCAACATTATCTTCGTTTCGATGCATATTTCCTTTATTTTGATGCTCATTCGCTTGTTATGATCAACATTACCTCCGTTTTGATGCATATTCCTTCATTTTGATGCTCATTCACTTGTTATGATCAACATTTTCTTCGTTTTGATGCATATTCCTTCATTATGATGCTCATTCGCTTGTTATGATCAACAATTCCTTCGTTTCAATGCATATTTCCTTCATTTTGATGCTCATTCCTTGTTATGATCAACATTTCCTTTGTTTTGATGAATTTTCCTTCATTTTTGTGCTCATTCGCTTTTTATAATCAACATTTCCTTTATTTCGATGTATATTTCCTTCATATTGATGCCCATTCTCTAATTACGCTCTACATTTCCATTAATTTGATTCTCATTCGCTTGTTATGATTAACATTTCCTTCGTTTTGATTCATATTTACTACATTTTAATGCTCATTCGCTTGTTATGATCAACTTTTCCTTCGTTTGGATGCATGTTTCCTTCATTTTGATGCTCATTCCCTTGTTATGATCCACATTACCTTCGTTTCGTTGCATATTCCTTCATTTTGATGCTTATTTGCATGTTATGATCAACATTTCCTTTGTTTCAATGCATATTCCTTCATTTTAATGCTCATTCGCTTGTTACGATAAACATTTCCTTTGTTTCGATGCATATTTTCTTCATGTTGAAGCTCATTCTCTCATTACGATGAACATTTCCTTCATTTTGATGCATATTCCTTCATTTTGATGCTCATTCGCTTGTTATAATCAACATTTCCTTTGTTCCTATTCATATTTCCTTAATTTTGATGCTTATTCACTTGTTATGATCAACATTTCCTTCGTTTGGATGCATGTTTTCTTCATTTTGATGCTTATTCGCCTGTTATGATCAATATTTTCTTCGTTTCGATGCATATTCCTTCATTATTATGCTCATTCGCTTGTTATGATTAGGATTTCCTTAGTTTTGATACATATTTCTTTCATTTTGATGCTTATTCTATCATTACGATCAATATTTCCTTCATTTTGATGCTCATTAGCTTGTTATGATCATCATTTTCTTCGTTTTGATGCATATTTTCTTCATTTTGATGCTCATTCGCTTGTTATGATCAACTTTCCTTTGTTTCGATGCATATTTCCTTCATTTTGATTCTCATTTTGTTGTTATGATCAACATTACCTTCGTTTCGATGCATATTCCTTCATTTTGATGCTCATTCACTTTCATGATCAACTTTTCCTTCATTTTGACGCATATTCCTTCATTATGATGCTCATTCGCTTGTTATGATCAACATTTCCTTCGTTTCAATGCATATTTCCTTCATTTTGATGCTCATTCGCTTGTTATGATCAATATTTCCTTCGTTTTGATGAATATTTCTTCATTTTTGTGCTCATTCGCTTGTTATAATCAACATTTCCTTCGTTTAGATATATATTTCCTTTATTTTGATGCCTGTTCTCTTATTACGTTCAATATTTCCTTTAATTTGATTTTCATTCACTTGTTATGATCAACATTTCCTTCATTTTGATGCATATTTACTTCATTTTGATTCTCATTCGCTTGTTATGATCAATATTTTTTTCGATTCGATGCATATTTCCTTTATTTTGATACTCATTTGCTTGTTATGATTAACATTTCCTTCGTTTTGATGCATATTTTCTTTATTTTGATACTCATTTGCTCGTTATGATCAACATTTTCTTCGTTTCGATACATATTTACATTATTTTGATGCTCATTCTCTCATTACGATCAACTTTTCCTTCATATTGATGCTCATTAGCATGTTATGATCAACATTTCCTTGGTTTTGGTGCATATTTCCTTAATTTTGATGCTCATTCTCCATTACGATCAACATTTACTTCATTTTGATGCTCATTCGCTTGTTATGATCAGCATTTCCTTCGTTTTGATGCATATTTCCTTCATTTCAATGCATATTTCATTCATTTTGATGCTCATTCGCTTGTTGTGATCAACATTTCCTTCGTTTTGATGCATATTTCCTTCATTTCGATGCTCATTCGTTCGTTATGAACAACAATTCTTTCCTTTTGATGCATATTTTCTTCATTTTGATGCTCATTCTCTCATTACGATCAACATTTCCTTCATTTTGATGATCATTCGGTTGTTACGATCAATATTTTTTTCGTTTCGTTGCATATTTCCTTCATTTTGATGCTCATTCGCTTGTTATGACCAACATTTCCTGAGTTTCGATGCATATTCCTTCATTTTGATGTTCATTCGCTTGTTATGATCAATATTTCCTTCGTTTCGATGCATATTTCTTCATTTTGATGGTCATTCGCTTGTTATGATCAACATTTTCTTCGTTTCGATGCTTATTTTCCTCATTTTGATGCTCATTCTCTCATCACGATCAACATTTCCTTCATTTTGATGTTCATTCGCTTGTTATGATCAACATTTCCTTCGTTTCGATGCATATTTCCTTCACTTTGATGCTTATTTTCCTATTATGATCAACATGACCTTTTTTCGATGCATATTCCTTCATTTTGATGCTCATTCACTTGTTATGATCAACATTTCCTTTGTTTTGATGTATATTCCTTCATTATGATGCTCATTCCCTTGTTATGATCAACATTTCCTTCGTTTCAATGCATATTTCCTTCATTTTGATGCTCAATCGCTTGTTATGACGAACATTTCCTTCGTTTCGATGCATATTCCTTCATTTTGATGCTTATTCGCTTGTTATGATCAATATTTTCTTCGTTTCGATGCATATTCCTTCATTATTATGCTAATTCGCTTGTTATGATAAAGATTTCCTTAGTTTTGATACATATTTCTTTCATTTTGATGCTTATTCTACCATTACGATCAATATTTCCTTCATTTTGATGCTCATTAGCATGTTATGATCATCATTTTCTACGTTTTGATGCATATTTCCTTCATTTTGATGCTCATTCGCTTGTTATGATCAACTTTCCTTCGTTTCGATGCATATTTCTTTCATTTTGATGCTCATTCGCTTGTTATGATCAACATTACCTTCGTTTCGATGCATATTCCTTCATTTTGATGTTCATTCGCTTGTTATGATCAATATTTCCTTCGTTTCGATGCATATTTCTTCATTTTGATGGTCATTAGCTTGTTATGATCAATATTTTCTTCGTTTCAATGCATATTTTCTTCATTTTGATGCTCAATCGCTTGTAATGACCAACATTTCCTTCGTTTCGATGCATATTCCTTCATTTTGATGTTCATTCGCTTGATATGATCAATATTTCCTTCGTTTCGATGCATATTTCTTCATTTTGATGGTCATTAGCTTGTTATGATCAATATTTTCTTCGTTTCGATGCTTATTTTCCTCATTTTGATGCTCATTCTCTCATAACGATCAACATTTCCTTTATTTTGATGCTCATTCGTTTGTTATGATCAACATTTCCTTCGTTTCGATGCATATTTCCTTCACTTTGATGATCATTTTCCTGTTATGATCAACATTATCTTCATTTCGATGCATATTTCCTTTATTTTGATGCTCATTCGCTTGTTATGATCAACATTACCTTTGTTTTGATCCATATTCCTTCATTTTGATGCTCATTCACTTGTCATGATCAACATCGTTTTGATGCATATTCCTTCATTACGATGCTCATTCTCTTATTATGATCAACATTTCCTTCGTTTCAATGTATATTTCCTTCATTTTGATGCTCATTCGCTTGATATGATCAACATTTCCTCCATTTTGATGAATATTCCTTCATTTTTATGCACATTCGCTTGTTATAATCAACATTTCCTTCATTTCGATGTATATTTCCTTCATTTTGATGCCCATTCTCTAATTAAGTTCAACATTTCCATTAATTTGATTCTCATTCGCTTGTTATGATCAATATTTCCTTCGTTTTGATTCATATTTACTTTATTTTAATGCTCATTCGCTTGTTATGATCAACTTTTCCTTCGTTTGGATGCATGTTTCCTTCATTTTGATGCTCATTCGGTTGTTATGATCCACATTACCTTCGTTTCATTGCATATTCCTTCATTTTGATGCTCATTTGCTTGTTATTATCAACATTTCATTCGTTTCGATGCATATTCCTTCATTTTAATGCTCATTCGCTTGTTACGATAAACATTTCCTTTGTTTCGATGCATATTTTCTTCATTTTGAAGCTCATTCTCTCATTACGATGAACATTTCCTTCGTTTTGATGCATATTTCTTCATTTTGATGCTCATTCGCTTGTTATAATCAAATTTCCTTTGTTCCTATGCATATTTCCTTAATTTTGATGCTTATTCTCTTGTTATGATCAACATTTCCTTCGTTTGGATACATGTTTTCTTTATTTTGATGCTTATTTTCTTGTTATGATCAACATTTTCTTCGTTTCGATGCATATTCCTTCATTATTATGCTCATTCGCTTGTTATGATCAAGATTTCCTTAGTTTTGATACATATTTCTTTCATTTTGATGCTTATTCCACCATTACGATCAATATTTCCTTCATTCTGATGCTCATTAGCATGTTATGATCATCATTTTCTTCGTTTTGATGCATATTTCCTTTGATGCTCATTCGCTTGTTATGATAAACTTTCCTTCGTTTCGATGCATATTTCTTTCATTTTGATGTTCATTCGGTTGTTATGATCAACATTACCTTCGTTTCGATACATATTCCTTAATTTTGATGCTCATTCACTTGTTATGATCAACATTTCCTTCGTTTTGACACATATTCCTTCATTATGATGCTCATTCGCTTGTTATGATCAACATTTCCATCGTTTCAATGCATATTTCCTTCATTTTGATGCTCAATCGCTTATTACGACCAACATTTCCTTCGTTTCGATGCATATTCCTTCATTTTGATGTTCATTCGCTTGTTATGATCAATATTTCCTTCGTTTCGATGCATATTTCTTCATTTTGATGGTCATTCGCTTGTTATGATCAACATTTTCTTTGTTTCGATGCTTATTTTCCTCATTTTGTTTCTCATTCTCTCATCACGATCAACATTTCCTTCATTTTGATGCTCATTCGCTTGTTATGATCAACATTTCCTTCGTTTCGATGCATATTTCCTTCACTTTGATGCTCATTTTCCTGTTATGATCAACATTATCTTCGTTTCGATGCATATTTCCTTTATTTTGATGCTCATTCGCTTGTTATGATCAACATTACCTTCGTTTCGATGCATATTCTTTCATTTTGATGCTCATTCACTTGTTATAATCAACATTTCCTTCGTTTTGTTGCATATTCCTTCATTATGATGCTCATTCGCTTGTTATGATCAACATTTCCTTCGTTTCAATGCATATTTCCTTCATTTTGATGCTCTTTCGCTTGTTATGATCAACATTACCTTCGTTTTGATGCATATTCCTTCATTTTGATGCTCATTCACTTGTTATGATCAACATTTCCTTCTTTTTGATGCATATTCCTTCATTATGATGCTCATTCGCTTGTTATGATCAACATTTATTTCGTTTCAATGCATATTTCCTTCATTTTGATGCCCATTCTCTTGTTATGATCAACATTTCCTTCGTTTTGATGAATATTCCTTCATTTTTGTGCTCATTCGCTTGTTATAATCAACATTTCCTTTGTTTCGATGTATATTTCCTTCATTTTGATGCCCATTCTCTAATTACGTTCAACATTTCCATTAATTTGATTCTCATTCAGTTGTTATGATCAATATTTCCTTCGTTTTGATTCATATTTACTTCATTTTAATGCTCATTCGCTTGTTATGATCAACTTTTCCTTCGTTTGGATTCATGTTTCCTTCATTTTGATGCTCATTCGCTTGTTATGATCCACATTACCTTCGTTTCGTTGCCTATTCCTTCATTTTGATGCTCATTTGCTTGTTATTATCAACATTTCATTCGTTTCGATGCATATTCCTTCATTTTAATGCTCATTCGCTTGTTACGATAAACATTTCCTTTGTTTCGATGCATATTTTCTTCATTTTGAAGCTCATTCTCTCATTACGATGAACATTTCCTTCGTTTTGATGCATATTCCTTCATTTTGATGCTCATTCGCTTGTTATAATCAACATTTCCTTTATTCCTATGCATATTTCCTTAATTTTGATGCTTATTCACTTGTTATGATCAACATTTCCTTCATTTGGATGCATGTTTTCTTTATTTTGATGCTTATTCTCTTGTTATGATCAACATTTTCTTTGTTTCGATGCATATTCCTTCATTATTATGCTCATTCGCTTGTTATGATCAAGATTTCCTTAGTTTTGATACATATTTCTTTCATTTTGATGCTTATTCTACCATTACGATCAATATTTCCTTCATTTTGATGCTCATTAGCATGTTATGATCATCATTTTCTTTTTTTTGATGCATATTTCCTTTGATGCTCATTCGCTTGTTATGATAAACTTTCCTTCGTTTCGATGCATATTTCTTTCATTTTGATGCTCATTCGGTTGTTATGATCAACATTACCTTAGTTTCGATGCATATTTCCTTAATTTTGATGATTATTCGCTTGTTATGATCAATATTTTCTTCGTTTCGATGCATATTCCTTCATTATTATGCTAATTCGCTTGTTATGATAAAGATTTCCTTAGTTTTGATACATATTTCTTTCATTTTGATGCTTATTCTACCATTACGATCAATATTTCCTTCATTTTGATGCTCATTAGCATGTTATGATCATCATTTTCTACGTTTTGATGCATATTTCCTTCATTTTGATGCTCATTCGCTTGTTATGATCAACTTTCCTTCGTTTCGATGCATATTTCTTTCATTTTGATGCTCATTCGCTTGTTATGATCAACATTACCTTCGTTTCGATGCATATTCCTTCATTTTGATGTTCATTCGCTTGTTATGATCAATATTTCCTTCGTTTCAATGCATATTTCTTCATTTTGATGGTCATTAGCTTGTTATGATCAATATTTTCTTCGTTTCAATGCATATTTTCTTCATTTTGATGCTCAATCGCTTGTAATGACCAACATTTCCTTCGTTTCGATGCATATTCCTTCATTTTGATGTTCATTCGCTTGATATGATCAATATTTCCTTCGTTTCGATGCATATTTCTTCATTTTGATGGTCATTAGCTTGTTATGATCAATATTTTCTTCGTTTCGATGCTTATTTTCCTCATTTTGATGCTCATTCTCTCATAACGATCAACATTTCCTTTATTTTGATGCTCATTCGTTTGTTATGATCAACATTTCCTTCGTTTCGATGCATATTTCCTTCACTTTGATGATCATTTTCCTGTTATGATCAACATTATCTTCATTTCGATGCATATTTCCTTTATTTTGATGCTCATTCGCTTGTTATGATCAACATTACCTTTGTTTTGATCCATATTCCTTCATTTTGATGCTCATTCACTTGTCATGATCAACATCGTTTTGATGCATATTCCTTCATTACGATGCTCATTCTCTTATTATGATCAACATTTCCTTCGTTTCAATGTATATTTCCTTCATTTTGATGCTCATTCGCTTGATATGATCAACATTTCCTCCATTTTGATGAATATTCCTTCATTTTTATGCACATTCGCTTGTTATAATCAACATTTCCTTCATTTCGATGTATATTTCCTTCATTTTGATGCCCATTCTCTAATTAAGTTCAACATTTCCATTAATTTGATTCTCATTCGCTTGTTATGATCAATATTTCCTTCGTTTTGATTCATATTTACTTTATTTTAATGCTCATTCGCTTGTTATGATCAACTTTTCCTTCGTTTGGATGCATGTTTCCTTCATTTTGATGCTCATTCGGTTGTTATGATCCACATTACCTTCGTTTCATTGCATATTCCTTCATTTTGATGCTCATTTGCTTGTTATTATCAACATTTCATTCGTTTCGATGCATATTCCTTCATTTTAATGCTCATTCGCTTGTTACGATAAACATTTCCTTTGTTTCGATGCATATTTTCTTCATTTTGAAGCTCATTCTCTCATTACGATGAACATTTCCTTCGTTTTGATGCATATTTCTTCATTTTGATGCTCATTCGCTTGTTATAATCAAATTTCCTTTGTTCCTATGCATATTTCCTTAATTTTGATGCTTATTCTCTTGTTATGATCAACATTTCCTTCGTTTGGATACATGTTTTCTTTATTTTGATGCTTATTTTCTTGTTATGATCAACATTTTCTTCGTTTCGATGCATATTCCTTCATTATTATGCTCATTCGCTTGTTATGATCAAGATTTCCTTAGTTTTGATACATATTTCTTTCATTTTGATGCTTATTCCACCATTACGATCAATATTTCCTTCATTCTGATGCTCATTAGCATGTTATGATCATCATTTTCTTCGTTTTGATGCATATTTCCTTTGATGCTCATTCGCTTGTTATGATAAACTTTCCTTCGTTTCGATGCATATTTCTTTCATTTTGATGTTCATTCGGTTGTTATGATCAACATTACCTTCGTTTCGATACATATTCCTTAATTTTGATGCTCATTCACTTGTTATGATCAACATTTCCTTCGTTTTGACACATATTCCTTCATTATGATGCTCATTCGCTTGTTATGATCAACATTTCCATCGTTTCAATGCATATTTCCTTCATTTTGATGCTCAATCGCTTATTACGACCAACATTTCCTTCGTTTCGATGCATATTCCTTCATTTTGATGTTCATTCGCTTGTTATGATCAATATTTCCTTCGTTTCGATGCATATTTCTTCATTTTGATGGTCATTCGCTTGTTATGATCAACATTTTCTTTGTTTCGATGCTTATTTTCCTCATTTTGTTTCTCATTCTCTCATCACGATCAACATTTCCTTCATTTTGATGCTCATTCGCTTGTTATGATCAACATTTCCTTCGTTTCGATGCATATTTCCTTCACTTTGATGCTCATTTTCCTGTTATGATCAACATTATCTTCGTTTCGATGCATATTTCCTTTATTTTGATGCTCATTCGCTTGTTATGATCAACATTACCTTCGTTTCGATGCATATTCTTTCATTTTGATGCTCATTCACTTGTTATAATCAACATTTCCTTCGTTTTGTTGCATATTCCTTCATTATGATGCTCATTCGCTTGTTATGATCAACATTTCCTTCGTTTCAATGCATATTTCCTTCATTTTGATGCTCTTTCGCTTGTTATGATCAACATTACCTTCGTTTTGATGCATATTCCTTCATTTTGATGCTCATTCACTTGTTATGATCAACATTTCCTTCTTTTTGATGCATATTCCTTCATTATGATGCTCATTCGCTTGTTATGATCAACATTTATTTCGTTTCAATGCATATTTCCTTCATTTTGATGCCCATTCTCTTGTTATGATCAACATTTCCTTCGTTTTGATGAATATTCCTTCATTTTTGTGCTCATTCGCTTGTTATAATCAACATTTCCTTTGTTTCGATGTATATTTCCTTCATTTTGATGCCCATTCTCTAATTACGTTCAACATTTCCATTAATTTGATTCTCATTCAGTTGTTATGATCAATATTTCCTTCGTTTTGATTCATATTTACTTCATTTTAATGCTCATTCGCTTGTTATGATCAACTTTTCCTTCGTTTGGATTCATGTTTCCTTCATTTTGATGCTCATTCGCTTGTTATGATCCACATTACCTTCGTTTCGTTGCCTATTCCTTCATTTTGATGCTCATTTGCTTGTTATTATCAACATTTCATTAGTTTCGATGCATATTCCTTCATTTTAATGCTCATTCGCTTGTTACGATAAACATTTCCTTTGTTTCGATGCATATTTTCTTCATTTTGAAGCTCATTCTCTCATTACGATGAACATTTCCTTCGTTTTGATGCATATTCCTTCATTTTGATGCTCATTCGCTTGTTATAATCAACATTTCCTTTGTTCCTATGCATATTTCCTTAATTTTGATGCTTATTCACTTGTTATGATCAACATTTCCTTCATTTGGATGCATGTTTTCTTTATTTTGATGCTTATTCTCTTGTTATGATCAACATTTTCTTCGTTTCGATGCATATTCCTTCATTATTATGCTCATTCGCTTGTTATGATCAAGATTTCCTTAGTTTTGATACATATTTCTTTCATTTTGATGCTTATTCTACCATTACGATCAATATTTCCTTCATTTTGATGCTCATTAGCATGTTATGATCATCATTTTCTTTGTTTTGATGCATATTTCCTTTGATGCTCATTCGCTTGTTATGATAAACTTTCCTTCGTTTCGATGCATATTTCTTTCATTTTGATGCTCATTCGGTTGTTATGATCAACATTACCTTCGTTTCGATGCATATTCCTTAATTTTGATGCTCATTCACTTGTTATGATCAACATTTCCTTCGTTTTGATACATATTCCTTCATTATGATGCTCATTCGCTTGTTATGATCAACATTTCCATCGTTTCAATGCATATTTCCTTCATTTTGATGCTCAATCGCTTATTACGACCAACATTTCCTTCGTTTCGATGCATATTCCTTCATTTTGATGTTCATTCGCTTGTTATGATCAATATTTCCTTCGTTTCGATGCATATTTCTTCATTTTGATGGTCATTCGTTTGTTATGATCAACATTTTCTTCGTTTCGATGCTTATTTTCCTCATTTTGTTTCTCATTCTCTCATCACGATCAACATTTCCTTCATTTTGATGCTCATTCGCTTGTTATGATCAACATTTCCTTCGTTTCGATGCATATTTCCTTCACTTTGATGCTCATTTTCCTGTTATGATCAACATTATCTTCGTTTCGATGCATATTTCCTTTATTTTGATGCTCATTCGCTTGTTATGATCAACATTACCTTCGTTTCGATGCATATTCTTTCATTTTGATGCTCATTCACTTGTTATAATCAACATTTCCTTCGTTTTGTTGCATATTCCTTCATTATGATGCTCATTCGCTTGTTATGATCAACATTTCCTTCGTTTCAATGCATATTTCCTTCATTTTGATGCTCTTTCGCTTGTTATGATCAACATTACCTTCGTTTTGATGCATATTCCTTCATTTTGATGCTCATTCACTTGTTATGATCAACATTTCCTTCTTTTTGATGCATATTCCTTCATTATGATGCTCATTCGCTTGTTATGATCAACATTTACTTCGTTTCAATGCATATTTCCTTCATTTTGATGCCCATTCTCTTGTTATGATCAACATTTCCTTCGTTTTGATGAATATTCCTTCATTTTTGTGCTCATTCGCTTGTTATAATCAACATTTCCTTTGTTTCGATGTATATTTCCTTCATTTTGATGCCCATTCTCTAATTACGTTCAACATTTCCATTAATTTGATTCTCATTCAGTTGTTATTATCAATATTTCCTTCGTTTTGATTCATATTTACTTCATTTTAATGCTCATTCGCTTGCTATGATCAACTTTTCCTTCGTTTGGATTCATGTTTCCTTCATTTTGATGCTCATTCGCTTGTTATGATCCACATTACCTTCGTTTCGTTGCATATTCCTTCATTTTGATGCTCATTTGCTTGTTATTATCAACATTTCATTCGTTTCGATGCATATTCCTTCATTTTAATGCTCATTCGCTTGTTACGATAAACATTTCCTTTGTTTCGATGCATATTTTCTTCATTTTGAAGCTCATTCTCTCATTACGATGAACATTTCCTTCGTTTTGATGCATATTCCTTCATTTTGATGCTCATTCGCTTGTTATAATCAACATTTCCTTTGTTCCTATGCATATTTCCTTAATTTTGATGCTTATTCACTTGTTATGATCAACATTTCCTTCATTTGGATGCATGTTTTCTTTATTTTGATGTTTATTCTCTTGTTATGATCAACATTTTCTTCGTTTCGATGCATATTCCTTCATTATTATGCTCATTCGCTTGTTATGATCAAATTTCCTTTGTTTCGATGCATATTTTCTTCATTTTGAAGCTCATTCTCTCATTACGATGAACATATCCTTCGTTTTGATGCATATTCCTTCATTTTGATGCTCATTCGCATGTATAATCAACATTTCCTTTTTTCATATGCATATTTCCCTAATTTTGATGCTTATTCACTTGTTATGATCAACATTTCCTTCGTTTGGATGTATTTTTTCTTTATTTTGATGCTTATTCGCTTGTTATGATCAACATTTTCTTCGTTTCGATGCATATTCCTTCATTATTATGCTCATTCGCTTGTTATGATCAAGATTTCCTTAGTTTTGATACATATTTCTTTCATTTTGATGCTTATTCTACCATTACGATCAATATTTCCTTCATTTTGATGCTCATTAGCTTGTTATGATCATCATTTTCTTCGTTTTGATGCATGTTTCCTTCATTTTGATGCACATTCGCTTGTTATGATCAACTTTCCTTCGTTTCGATGCTTATTTCTTTCATTTTGATGCTCATTCGGTTATTATGATCAACATTACCTTCGTTTCGATGCATATTCCTTTATTATGATGCTTATTCGCCTGTTATGATCAACATTTCCTTCGTTTCAATGCATATTTCCTTCATTTTGATGCTCATTCGCTTGTTATGACCAACATTTCCTTCGTTTTGATGAATATTCCTTCATTTTTGTTCTCATTCGCTTGTTATAATCAACATTTCCTTCGTTTCAATGTATATTTACTTCATTTTGATGCCCATTCTCTAATTACGTTCAACATTTCCTTCAATTTGATTCTCATTTGCTTGTTATGATCAACATTTCCTTCGTTTTGATGCATATTTACTTCATTTTAATGCTCATTCGCTTGTTATAATCAACTTTTCCTTCGTTTGGATGCATGTTTCCTTCATTTTGATGCTCATTAGCTTGTTATGATCCACATTACCTTCGTTTCGTTGCATATTCCTTCATTTTGATGCTCATGTGCTTATTATGATCAACATTTCCTTCGTTTCGATGCATATTCCTTCATTTTAATGCTCATTCGCTTGTTACGATAAACATTTCCTTTGTTTCTACGCATATTTTCTTCATTTTGAAGCTCATTCTCTCATTATGATGAACACTTCCTTCGTTTTGATGAATATTCCTTCATTTTGATGCTTATTCGCTTGTATAATCAACATTTCCTTTGTTCCTATGCATATTTCCTTAATTTTGATGCATATTCACTTGTTATGATCAACATTTCCTTCGTTTGGATGAATGTTTTCTTTATTTTGATGCTTATTCGCTTGTTATGATCAACATTTTCTTCGTTTCGATGCATATTCCTTCATTATTATGCTCATTCGCTTGTTATGATCAAGATTTCCTTAGTTTTGAAACATATTTCTTTCATTTTGATGCTCATTCTCTCATCACGATCAACATTTCCTTCATTTTGATGCTCATTCGCTTGTTGTTATGATCAACATTTCCTTCGTTTCGATGCATATTTCCTTTATTTTGATGATCATTCGCTTGTTATTATCAACATTACCTTCGTTTCGATGCATATTCCTTCATTTTGATGCTCATTCACTTGTTATGATCAACATTTCCTTCGTTTTGATGCATATTCCTTCATTATGATGCTCATTCGCTTGTTATGATCAATATTTCCTTCGTTTTAATGCATATTTCCTTCAATTTGATGCTCGTTCACTTGTTATGATCAACATTTCCTTCTTTTTGATGAATATTCCTTCATTTTTGTGCTCATTCGCTTGTTATAATCAACATTTCCTTCGTTTCGATGTATATTTCCTTCATTTTGATGCCCATTCTCTAATTACGTTCAACATTTCCTTTAATTTGATACTCATTCGCTTGTTATGATCAACATTTCCTTCGTTTTGATGCATATTTACTTCATTTTATTGCTCATTCGCTTGTTATGATCAACTTTTCCTTTGCTTGGATGCATGTTTCCTTCATTTTGATGCTCATTCGCTTGTTATGATCCACATTACCTTCGTTTCGTTGCATATTCCTTCATTTTGATGCTCATTTGCTTATTATGATCAACATTTCCTTCGTTTTGATGCATATTCCTTCATTTTAATTCTCATTCGCTTGTTACGATAAACATTTCCTTTGTTTCGATGCATATTTTCTTCATTTTGAAGCTCATTCTCTCATTACGATGAACATTTCCTTCGTTTTGATGCATATTCCTTCATTTTGATGCTCATTCGCATGTATAATCAACATTTCCTTTTTTCATATGCATATTTCCCTAATTTTGATGCTTATTCACTTGTTATGATCAACATTTCCTTCGTTTGGATGTATTTTTTCTTTATTTTGATGCTTATTCGCTTGTTATGATCAACATTTTCTTCGTTTCGATGCATATTCCTTCATTATTATGCTCATTCGCTTGTTATGATCAAGATTTCCTTAGTTTTGATACATATTTATTTCATTTTGATGCTTATTCTACCATTACGATCAATATTTCCTTCATTTTGATGCTCATTAGCTTGTTATGATCATCATTTTCTTCGTTTTGATGCATGTTTCCTTCATTTTGATGCACATTCGCTTGTTATGATCAACTTTCCTTCGTTTCGATGCTTATTTCTTTCATTTTGATGCTCATTCGGTTATTATGATCAACATTACCTTCGTTTCGATGCATATTCCTTTATTATGATGCTTATTCGCCTGTTATGATCAACATTTCCTTCGTTTCAATGCATATTTCCTTCATTTTGATGCTCATTCGCTTGTTATGACCAACATTTCCTTCGTTTTGATGAATATTCCTTCATTTTTGTTCTCATTCGCTTGTTATAATCAACATTTCCTTCGTTTCAATGTATATTTACTTCATTTTGATGCCCATTCTCTAATTACGTTCAACATTTCCTTCAATTTGATTCTCATTTGCTTGTTATGATCAACATTTCCTTCGTTTTGATGCATATTTACTTCATTTTAATGCTCATTCGCTTGTTATAATCAACTTTTCCTTCGTTTGGATGCATGTTTCCTTCATTTTGATGCTCATTAGCTTGTTATGATCCACATTACCTTCGTTTCGTTGCATATTCCTTCATTTTGATGCTCATGTGCTTATTATGATCAACATTTCCTTCGTTTCGATGCATATTCCTTCATTTTAATGCTCATTCGCTTGTTACGATAAACATTTCCTTTGTTTCTACGCATATTTTCTTCATTTTGAAGCTCATTCTCTCATTATGATGAACACTTCCTTCGTTTTGATGAATATTCCTTCATTTTGATGCTTATTCGCTTGTATAATCAACATTTCCTTTGTTCCTATGCATATTTCCTTAATTTTGATGCATATTCACTTGTTATGATCAACATTTCCTTCGTTTGGATGAATGTTTTCTTTATTTTGATGCTTATTCGCTTGTTATGATCAACATTTTCTTCGTTTCGATGCATATTCCTTCATTATTATGCTCATTCGCTTGTTATGATCAAGATTTCCTTAGTTTTGAAACATATTTCTTTCATTTTGATGCTCATTCTTTCATCACGATCAACACTTCCTTCATTTTGATGCTCATTCGCTTGTTATGATCAACATTTCCTTCGTTTCGATGCATATTTCCTTTATTTTGATGATCATTCGCTTGTTATGATCAACATTACCTTCGTTTCGATGCATATTCCTTCATTTTGATGCTCATTCACTTGTTATGATCAACATTTCCTTCGTTTTGATGCATATTCCTTCATTATGATGCTCATTCGCTTGTTATGATCAATATTTCCTTCGTTTCAATGCATATTTCCTTCAATTTGATGCTCGTTCACTTGTTATGATCAACATTTCCTTCTTTTTGATGAATATTCCTTCATTTTTGTGCTCATTCGTTTGTTATAATCAACATTTCCTTCGTTTCAATGTATATTTCCTTCATTTTGATGCCCATTCTCTAATTACGTTTAACATTTCCTTTAATTTGATACTCATTCGCTTGTTATGATCAACATTTCCTTCGTTTTGATGCATATTTACTTCATTTTATTTCTCATTCGCTTGTTATGATCAACTTTTCCTTCGCTTGGATGCATGTTTCCTTCATTTTGATGCTCATTCGCTTGTTATGATCCACATTACCTTCGTTTCGTTGCATATTCCTTCATTTTGATGCTCATTTGCTTATTATGATCAACATTTCCTTCGTTTTGATGCATATTCCTTCATTTTAATTCTCATTCGCTTGTTACGATAAACATTTCCTTTGTTTCGATGCATATTTTCTTCATTTTGAAGCTCATTCTCTCATTACGATGAACATTTCCTTCGTTTTGATGCATATTCCTTCATTTTGATGCTCATTCGCATGTATAATCAACATTTCCTTTTTTCATATGCATATTTCCCTAATTTTGATGCTTATTCACTTGTTATGATCAACATTTCCTTCGTTTGGATGTATTTTTTCTTTATTTTGATGCTTATTCGCTTGTTATGATCAACATTTTCTTCGTTTCGATGCATATTCCTTCATTATTATGCTCATTCGCTTGTTATGATCAAGATTTCCTTAGTTTTGATACATATTTCTTTCATTTTGATGCTTATTCTACCATTACGATCAATATTTCCTTCATTTTGATGCTCATTAGCTTGTTATGATCATCATTTTCTTCGTTTTGGTGCATGTTTCCTTCATTTTGATGCTCATTCGCTTGTTATGATCAACTTTCCTTCGTTTCGATGCTTATTTCTTTCATTTTGATGCTCATTCGGTTATTATGATCAACATTACCTTCGTTTCGATGCATATTCCTTTATTATGATGCTTATTCGCCTGTTATGATCAACATTTCCTTCGTTTCAATGCATATTTCCTTCATTTTGATGCTCATTCGCTTGTTATGACCAACATTTCCTTCGTTTTGATGAATATTCCTTCATTTTTGTTCTCATTCGCTTGTTATAATCAAAATTTCCTTCGTTTCAATGTATATTTACTTCATTTTGATGCCCATTCTCTAATTACGTTCAACATTTCCTTCAATTTGATTCTCATTCGCTTGTTATGATCAACATTTCCTTCGTTTTGATGCATATTTACTTCATTTTAATGCTCATTCGCTTGTTATAATCAACTTTTCCTTCGTTTGGATGCATGTTTCCTTCATTTTGATGCTCATTAGCTTGTTATGGTCCACATTACCTTCGTTTCGTTGCATATTCCTTCATTTTGATGCTCATTTGCTTATTATGATCAACATTTCCTTCGTTTCGATGCATATTCCTTCATTTTAATGCTCATTAGCTTGTTACGATAAACATTTCCTTTGTTTCTACGCATATTTTCTTCATTTTGAAGCTCATTCTCTCATTATGATGAACACTTCCTTCGTTTTGATGAATATTCCTTCATTTTGATGCTTATTCGCTTGTATAATCAACATTTCCTTTGTTCCTATGCATATTTCCTTAATTTTGATGCATATTCACTTGTTATGATCAACATTTCCTTCGTTTGGATGAATGTTTTCTTTATTTTGATGCTTATTCGCTTGTTATGATCAACATTTTCTTCGTTTCGATGCATATTCCTTCATTATTATGCTCATTCGCTTGTTATGATCAAGATTTCCTTAGTTTTGAAACATATTTCTTTCATTTTGATGCTCATTCTCTCATCACGATCAACATTTCCTTCATTTTGATGCTCATTCGCTTGTTATGATCAACATTTCCTTCGTTTCGATGCATATTTCCTTTATTTTGATGATCATTCGCTTGTTATGATCAACATTACCTTCGTTTCGATGCATATTCCTTCATTTTGATGCTCATTCACTTGTTATGATCAACATTTCCTTCGTTTTGATGCATATTCCTTCATTATGATGCTCATTCGCTTGTTATGATCAATATTTCCTTCGTTTCAATGCATATTTCCTTCATTTTGATGCTCGTTCACTTGTTATGATCAACATTTCCTTCGTTTTGATGAATATTCCTTCATTTTTGTGCTCATTCGCTTGTTATAATCAACATTTCCTTCGTTTCGATGTATATTTCCTTCATTTTGATGCCCATTCTCTAATTACGTTCAACATTTCCTTTAATTTGATTCTCATTCGCTTGTTATGATCAACATTTCCTTCGTTTTGATGCATATTTACTTCATTTTAATGCTCATTCGCTTGTTATGATCAACTTTTCCTTCGTTTGGATGCATGTTTCCTTCATTTTGATGCTCATTCGCTTGTTATGATCCACATTACCTTCGTTTCGTTGCATATTCCTTCATTTTGATGCTCATTTGCTTATTATGATCAACATTTCCTTCGTTTTGATGCATATTCCTTCATTTTAATGCTCATTCGCTTGTTACGATAAACATTTCCTTTGTTTCGATGCATATTTTCTTCATTTTGAAGCTCATTCTCTCATTACGATGAACATTTCCTTCGTTTTGATGCATATTCCTTCATTTTGATGCTCATTCGCATGTATAATCAACATTTCCTTTTTTCATATGCATATTTCCCTAATTTTGATGCTTATTCACTTGTTATGATCAACATTTCCTTCGTTTGGATGCATTTTTTCTTTATTTTGATGCTTATTCGCTTGTTATGATCAACATTTTCTTCGTTTCGATGCATATTCCTTCATTATTATGCTCATTCGCTTGTTATGATCAAGATTTCCTTAGTTTTGATACATATTTCTTTCATTTTGATGCTTATTCTACCATTACGATCAATATTTCCTTCATTTTGATGCTCATTAGCTTGTTATGATCATCATTTTCTTCGTTTTGATGCATGTTTCCTTCATTTTGATGCTCATTCACTTGTTATGATCAACTTTCCTTCGTTTCGATGTTTATTTCTTTCATTTTGATGCTCATTCGATTGTTATGATCAACATTACCTTCGTTTCGATGCATATTCCTTTATTATGATGCTTATTCGCCTGTTATGATCAACATTTCCTTCGTTTCAATGCATATTTCCTTCATTTTGATGCTCATTCGCTTGTTATGACCAACATTTCCTTCGTTTTGATGAATATTCCTTCATTTTTGTTCTCATTCGCTTGTTATAATCAACATTTCCTTCGAATCAATGTATATTTACTTCATTTTGATGCCCATTCTCTAATTACGTTCAACATTTCCTTCAATTTGATTCTCATTTGCTTGTTATGATCAACATTTCCTTCGTTTTGATGCATATTTACTTCATTTTAATGCTCATTCGCTTGTTATAATCAACTTTTCCTTCGTTTGGATGCATGTTTCCTTCATTTTGATGCTCATTAGCTTGTTATGATCCACATTACCTTCGTTTCGTTGCATATTCCTTCATTTTGATGCTCATTTGCTTATTATGATCAACATTTCCTTCGTTTCGATGCATATTCCTTCATTTTAATGCTCATTCGCTTGTTACGATAAACATTTCCTTTGTTTCTACGCATATTTTCTTCATTTTGAAGCTCATTCTCTCATTATGATGAACATTTCCTTCGTTTTGACGCATATTCCTTCATTTTGATGCTTATTCGCTTGTATAATCAACATTTCCTTTGTTCCTATGCATATTTCCTTAATTTTGATGCATATTCACTTGTTATGATTAACATTTCCTTCGTTTGGATGAATGTTTTCTTTATTTTGATGCTTATTCGCATGTTATGATCAACATTTTCTTCGTTTCGATGCATATTCCTTCATTATTATGCTCATTCGCTTGTTATGATCAAGATTTCCTTAGTTTTGATACATATTTCTTTCATTTTGATGCTCATTCTCTCATCACGATCAACATTTCCTTCATTTTGATGCTCATTCGCTTGTTATGATCAACATTTCCTTCGTTTCGATGCATATTTCCTTTATTTTGATGATCAGTCGCTTGTTATGATCAACATTACCTTCGTTTCGATGCATATTCCTTCATTTTGATGCTCATTCACTTGTTATGATCAACATTTCCTTCGTTTTGATGCATATTCCTTAATTATGATGCTCATTCGCTTGTTATGATCAATATTTCCTTCGTTTCAATGCATATTTCTTTCATTTTGATGCTCGTTCACTTGTTATGATCAACATTTCCTTCGTTTTGATGAATATTCCTTCATTTTTGTGCTCATTCGCTTGTTATAATCAACATTTCCTTCGTTTCAATATATGTTTCCTTCATTTTGATGCCCATTCTCTAATTACGTTCAACATTTCCTTTAATTTGATACGCATTCGCTTGTTATGATCAATATTTCATTCGTTTTGATGCATATTTACTTCATTTTAATGCTCATTCGCTTGTTATGATCAACTTTTCCTTGGTTTGGATGCATGTTTCCTTCATTTTGATGCTCATTCGCTTGTTATGATCCACATTACCTTCGTTTCGTTGATATTCCTTCATTTTGATGCTCATTTGCTTATTATGATCAACATTTCCTTCGTTTTGATGCATATTCCTTCATTTTAATGCTCATTCGCTTGTTACGATAAACATTTCCTTTGTTTCGATGCATATTTTCTTCATTTTGAAGCTCATTCTCTCATTACGATGAACATTTCCTTCGTTTTGATGCATATTCCTTCATTTTGATGCTCATTCGCATGTATAATCAACATTTCCTTTTTTCATATGCATATTTCCCTAATTTTGATGCTTATTCACTTGTTATGATCAACATTTTCTTCGTTTGGATGCATTTTTTCTTTATTTTGATGCTTATTCGCTTGTTATGATCAACATTTTCTTCGTTTCGATGCATATTCCTTCATTATTATGCTCATTCGCTTGTTATGATCAAGATTTCCTTAGTTTTGATACATATTTCTTTCATTTTGATGCTTATTCTACCATTACGATCAATATTTCCTTCATTTTGATGCTCATTAGCTTGTTATGATCATCATTTTCTTCGTTTTGATGCATGTTTCCTTCATTTTGATGCTCATTCGCTTGTTATGATCAACTTTCCTTCGTTTCGATGCTTATTTCTTTCATTTTGATGCTCATTCGATTGTTATGATCAACATTACCTTCGTTTCGATGCATATTCCTTTATTATGATGCTTATTCGCCTGTTATGATCAACATTTCCTTCGTTTCAATGCATATTTCCTTCATTTTGATGCTCATTCGCTTGTTATGACCAACATTTCCTTCGTTTTGATGAATATTCCTTCATTTTTGTTCTCATTCGCTTGTTATAATCAACACCTTCGAATCAATGTATATTTACTTCATTTTGATGCCCATTCTCTAATTACGTTCAACATTTCCTTCAATTTGATTCTCATTTGCTTGTTATGATCAACATTTCCTTCGTTTTGATGCATATTTACTTCATTTTAATGCTCATTCGCTTGTTATAATCAACTTTTCCTTCGTTTGGATGCATGTTTCCTTCATTTTGATGCTCATTAGCTTGTTATGATCCACATTACCTTCGTTTCGTTGCATATTCCTTCATTTTGATGCTCATTTGCTTATTATGATCAACATTTCCTTCGTTTCGATGCATATTCCTTCATTTTAATGCTCATTCGCTTGTTACGATAAACATTTCCTTTGTTTCTACGCATATTTTCTTCATTTTGAAGCTCATTCTCTCATTATGATGAACATTTTCTTCGTTTTGATGCATATTCCTTCATTTTGATGCTTATTCGCTTGTATAATCAACATTTCCTTTGTTCCTATGCATATTTCCTTAATTTTGATGCATATTCACTTGTTATGATTAACATTTCCTTCGTTTGGATGAATGTTTTCTTTATTTTGATGCTTATTCGCATGTTATGATCAACATTTTCTTCGTTTCGATGCATATTCCTTCATTATTATGCTCATTCGCTTGTTATGATCAAGATTTCCTTAGTTTTGATACATATTTCTTTCATTTTGATGTTCATTCTCTCATCACGATCAACATTTCCTTCATTTTGATGCTCATTCGCTTGTTATGATCAACATTTCCTTCGTTTCGATGCATATTTCCTTTATTTTGATGATCAGTCGCTTGTTATGATCAACATTACCTTCGTTTCGATGCATATTCCTTCATTTTGATGCTCATTCACTTGTTATGATCAACATTTCCTTCGTTTTGATGCATATTCCTTAATTATGATGCTCATTCGCTTGTTATGATCAATATTTCCTTCGTTTCAATGCATATTTCCTTCATTTAGATGCTCGTTCACTTGTTATGATCAACATTTCCTTCGTTTTGATGAATATTCCTTCATTTTTGTGCTCATTCGCTTGTTATAATCAACATTTCCTTCGTTTCAATATATGTTTCCTTCATTTTGATGCCCATTCTCTAATTACGTTCAACATTTCCTTTAATTTGATACGCATTCGCTTGTTATGATCAACATTTCATTCGTTTTGATGCATATTTACTTCATTTTAATGCTCATTCGCTTGTTATGATCAACTTTTCCTTGGTTTGGATGCATGTTTCCTTCATTTTGATGCTCATTCGCTTGTTATGATCCACATTACCTTCGTTTCGTTGCATATTCCTTCATTTTGATGCTCATTTGCTTATTATGATCAACATTTCCTTCGTTTTGATGCATATTCCTTCATTTTAATGCTCATTCGCTTGTTACGATAAACATTTCCTTTGTTTCGATGCATATTTTCTTCATTTTGAAGCTCATTCTCTCATTACGATGAACATTTCCTTCGTTTTGATGCATATTCCTTCATTTTGATGCTCATTCGCATGTATAATCAACATTTCCTTTTTTCATATGCATATTTCCCTAATTTTGATGCTTATTCACTTGTTATGATCAACATTTTCTTCGTTTGGATGCATTTTTTCTTTATTTTGATGCTTATTCGCTTGTTATGATCAACATTTTCTTCGTTTCGATGCATATTCCTTCATTATTATGCTCATTCGCTTGTTATGATCAAGATTTCCTTAGTTTTGATACATATTTCTTTCATTTTGATGCTTATTCTACCATTACGATCAATATTTCCTTCATTTTGATGCTCATTAGCTTGTTATGATCATCATTTTCTTCGTTTTGATGCATGTTTCCTTCATTTTGATGCTCGTTCGCTTGTTATGATCAACTTTCCTTCGTTTCGATGCTTATTTCTTTCATTTTGATGCTCATTCGATTGTTATGATCAACATTACCTTCGTTTCGATGCATATTCCTTTATTATGATGCTTATTCGCCTGTTATGATCAACATTTCCTTCGTTTCAATGCATATTTCCTTCATTTTGATGCTCATTCGCTTGTTATGACCAACATTTCCTTCGTTTTGATGAATATTCCTTCATTTTTGTGCTCATTCGCTTGTTATAATCAACATTTCCTTCGAATCAATGTATATTTACTTCATTTTGATGCCCATTCTCTAATTACGTTCAACATTTCCTTCAATTTGATTCTCATTTGCTTGTTATGATCAACATTTTCTTCGTTTTGATGCATATTTACTTTATTTTAATGCTCATTCGCTTGTTATAATCAACTTTTCCTTCGTTTGGATGCATGTTTCCTTCATTTTGATGCTCATTAGCTTGTTATGATCCACATTACCTTCGTTTCGTTGCATATTCCTTCATTTTGATGCTCATTTGCTTATTATGATCAACATTTCCTTCGTTTCGATGCATATTCCTTCATTTTAATGCTCATTCGCTTGTTACGATAAACATTTCCTTTGTTTCTACGCATATTTTCTTCATTTTGAAGCTCATTCTCTCATTATGATGAACATTTCCTTCGTTTTGATGCATATTCCTTCATTTTGATGCTTATTCGCTTGTATAATCAACATTTCCTTTGTTCCTATGCATATTTCCTTAATTTTGATGCATATTCACTTGTTATGATTAACATTTCCTTCGTTTGGATGAATGTTTTCTTTATTTTGATGCTTATTCGCATGTTATGATCAACATTTTCTTCGTTTCGATGCATATTCCTTCATTATTATGCTCATTCGCTTGTTATGATCAAGATTTCCTTAGTTTTGATACATATTTCTTTCATTTTGATGCTCATTCTCTCATCACGATCAACATTTCCTTCATTTTGATGCTCATTCGCTTGTTATGATCAACATTTCCTTCGTTTCGATGCATATTTCCTTTATTTTGATGATCAGTCGCTTGTTATGATCAACATTACCTTCGTTTCGATGCATATTCCTTCATTTTGATGCTCATTCACTTGTTATGATCAACATTTCCTTCGTTTTGATGCATATTCCTTAATTATGATGCTCATTCGCTTGTTATGATCAATATTTCCTTCGTTTCAATGTATATTTCCTTCATTTTGATGCTCGTTCACTTGTTATGATCAACATTTCCTTCGTTTTGATGAATATTCCTTCATTTTTGTGCTCATTCGCTTGTTATAATCAACATTTCCTTCGTTTCAATATATGTTTCCTTCATTTTGATGCCCATTCTCTAATTACGTTCAACATTTCCTTTAATTTGATACGCATTCGCTTGTTATGATCAACATTTCATTCGTTTTGATGCATATTTACTTCATTTTAATGCTCATTCGCTTGTTATGATCAATTTTTCCTTGGTTTGGATGCATGTTTCCTTCATTTTGATGCTCATTCGCTTGTTATGATCCACATTACCTTCGTTTCGTTGCATATTCCTTCATTTTGATGCTCATTTGCTTATTATGATCAACATTTCCTTCGTTTTGATGCATATTCCTTCATTTTAACGCTCATTCGCTTGTTACGATAAACATTTCCTTTGTTTCGATGCATATTTTCTTCATTTTGAAGCTCATTCTCTCATTACGATGAACATTTCCTTCGTTTTGATGCATATTCCTTCATTTTGATGCTCATTCGCTTGTATAATCAACATTTCCTTTTTTCATATGCATATTTCCCTAATTTTGATGCTTATTCACTTGTTATGACCAACATTTCCTTCGTTTGGATGCATTTTTTCTTTATTTTGATGCTTATTCGATTGTTATGATCAACATTTTCTTCGTTTCGATGCATATTCCTTCATTATTATGCTCATTCGCTTGTTATGATCAAGATTTCCTTAGTTTTGATACATATTTCTTTCATTTTGATGCTTATTCTACCATTACGATCAATATTTCCTTCATTTTGATGCTCATTAGCTTGTTATGATCATCATTTTCTTCGTTTTGATACATGTTTCCTTCATTTTGATGCTCATTCGCTTGTTATGATCAACTTTCCTTCGTTTCGATGCATATTTCTTTCATTTTGATGCTCATTCGGTTGTTATGATCAACATTACCTTCGTTTCGATGCATATTCATTCATTTTGATGCTCATTCACTTGTTATGATCAACATTTCCTTCGTTTTGATGCATATTCCTTCATTATGATGCTCATTCGCTTGTTATGATCAACATTTCCTTCTTTTCAATGCATATTTCCTTCATTTTGATGCTCAATCGCTTGTTATGATCAACATTTCCTTCGTTTCGATGCATATTCCTTCATTTTGATGTTCATTCGCTTGTTATGATCAACATTTCCTTCGTTTCGATGCATATTTCTTCATTTTGATGGTCATTCGCTTGTTATGATCAATATTTTTTTCGTTTCGATGCTTATTTTCCTCATTTTGTTGCTCATTCTCTCATAACGATCAACATTTCCTTCATTTTGATGCTCATTCGCTTGTTATGATCAACATTTCCTTCGTTTCGATGCATATTTCCTTCACTTTGATGCTTATTTTCCTGTTATGATCAACATTATCTTCGTTTCGATGCATATTTCCTTTATTTTGATGCTCATTCGCTTTTTATGATCAACATTACCTTCGTTTTGATGCATATTCTTTCATTTTGAAGCTCATTCACTTGTTATAATCAACATTTCCTTCATTTTGATGCATATTCCTTCATTATGATGCTCATTCGCTTGTTATGATCAATATTTCCTTCGTTTCAATGCATATTTCCTTCATTTTGATGCTCGTTCGCTTGTTATGAACAATATTTCCTTCGTTTTGATGAATATTCCTTCATTTTTGTGCTCATTCGCTTGTTATAATCAACATTTCCTTCGTTTCGATGTATATTTCCTTCATTTTGATGCCCATTCTCTTATTAAGTTCAACATTTCCTTTAATTTGATTCTCATTCGCTTGTTATGATCAACATTTCCTTCGTTTTGATGCATATTTACTTCATTTTAATGCTCATTCGCTTGTTATGATCAACTTTTCCTTCGTTTGGATGCATGTTTCCTTCATTTTGATGCTCATTCGCTTGTTATGATCCACATTACCTTCGTTTCGTTGCATATTCCTTCATTTTGATGCTCATTTGCTTATTATGATCAACATTTCCTTCGTTTCGATGTATATTCCTTCATTTTAATGCTCATTCGCTTGTTACGATAAACATTTCCTTTGTTTCGATGCATATTTTCTTCATTTTGAAGCTCATTCTCTCATTACGATGAACATTTCCTTCGTTTTGATGCATATTCCTTCATTTTGATGCTCATTCGCTTGTTATAATCAACATTTCCTTTGTTCCTATGCATATTTCCTTAATTTTGATGCTTATTCACTTGTTATGATCAACATTTCCTTCGTTTGGATGCATGTTTTCTTTATTTTGATGCTTATTCGCTTGTTATGATCAACATTTTCTTCGTTTCGATGCATATTCCTTCATTATTATGCTCATTCGCTTGTTATGATCATGATTTCCTTAGTTTTGATACATATTTCTTTCATTTTGATGCTTATTCTATCATTACGATCAATATTTCCTTCATTTTGATGCTCATTAGCTTGTTATGATCATCATTTTCTTCGTTTTGATGCATATTTCCTTCATTTTGATGCTCATTCGCTTGTTATGATCAACTTTCCTTCGTTTCGATGCATATTTCTTTCATTTTGATGCTCATTCGGTTGTTATGATCAACATTACCTTCGTTTCAATGCATATTCCTTCATTTTGATGCTCATTCACTTGTTATGATCAACATTTCCTTCGTTTTGATGCATATTCCTTCATTATGATGCTCATTCGCTTGTTATTATAATATCTTAGTTCAACTAGATTTTTTTTAGAAAGCCCAAAACCTATTTATTTATTTTATGGCCCAAAAGGTTAGCCCTATCTTAGCCCAACTAGATTTTTTTTAGAAAGCCCAAACTTATTTATTTATTTATTTTGTAGCCCAAAGTTTCAGCCCACTTAAATGGCCTGATATATAATTATTAAGACTATAGTTAAAAAAAAAAGAGAGAGAGAAGAACGGGAGAAGAAAAGCAAAAGAGGGGAAAGAAGAGAGTGAAGAGGAGAAACCCTTGTTGATCAAATTCTCCCTTACAACCCTCATCCTAGGTGGTTTCTAAGTTGTTTTGAGGTAAGTGGTGTGTGAATTAAGCTTCCTTCTTCCATGGTTTTGTAATTTTGTGGTGTTTTTCTTTTTGGTATGTGGGTAATTCGCAGACTGTTCGAACTGATTTTGACATAGCTATTGTCCTCGAAACTTTGCAAACTTGATTTCTGTACATAGCTGAACTCGTTAGCTTTCCGTAGCCACTTGAAACGCCTCAATCCGATTATTCTACAATTAGTTATGATTTTTCTTGTAAACTGCCGCTAGCTGGAAAATTTCAGAATTTTTATGTCGAATTCAAACTTATTTTCTATCGTTTCATTTAGTTAATGTATTGAAACGGGTTATGTGGGATTGGGAACTGATGTTAAGGAGTTACATACCATTTTTATTTAATATCGACTCGTTCGAACTCGATTAGGATTTGTTTTTAGCAATGAAAGGGATGTTACCGCTAATAGTTAGTTATATTTAATTTGTCTTTAATTGCTCATCTCCTATCTCGGTAAAGAACCATCGACGAAGGGCAAGGGACCGACTTCAGATTCCGGAGAGAGTTAATCACTTCCTTGTGAGTTGATAATTCGGGAACGCCTTCTCTTGTGGAAAGTATGGACCCTCGATAAATGTGCATTTATTTTAGTTTTAGTTAATTGATAAGAAAATTATTTGGTATTGTGTTATGTGGTAAAGAGCCTGATTGGCTCGATTGCTCTGGTTAGAGTCATGTTAGCAATTTTATGAGTATTATTGATTTTAACTTATGTTGAAGAGTCTTGCCGGCTCGATATCTGATAGCATTTATTGTGAATTTCTGGTTATTCTTGTGTGCCAATTAAGACTCTAACTTGAGTCATTATTCATCTTATGATGCATATGCATATGTATGCCTGGTACCAAGGTTAAGTAGCTCGAATTGGTCATGGTTCGGGTGAGTTGGAGCGACATTGATTAAGTAGCCCGAATTGTCGCGATTCGGGTGAGTTAGAGTGACAACCAAGTTGCCCGGGATTGGCAAACCCGGGTGAGTTAGATCTAACAGGGCACCTGTCCATTTGCCCTATACAAATACTCTGGAGGGTGATCGTTAAATGTATCAGTCTATTATAGGCTCAGTCAACGTCACCGGTGTGGGACATGTTGGATTGTATACTAAAAGTCTAGATTTTTGTATGAACAATGTTATAACAATTAATTTGAAATGAGAATCATATGATCAAATGATTGCGTCTTATAATTTATTTATATGCACGATGCAATAGTCCAATTACTTTATACTGTAGATAATATGTTGTGCGACAACACGTGGAAGATCATATTATCGGTTTTCTTATAAAATATAAACAGATGCTCACAACCGAGATAGACGGGGACTCTCTATCGGGATGGTTGTAGTCTGGTTTGGTATTAGTTTGTCTTGGCTATAGAATCACATTAGTGCACTTGTGTGTATTGAGCAGGACCGCTTTCGACTTATACTGACTTATAGGAGAACTTGATCTCTGTTATTATGGAAGTTCGTGCTCTTAATCCCTATACAATAACCTCGACACGTAGGGCAGTATGTATTTCTTTGATTCATCAGTGGGTGAGATTTACATGTAATTAAATCAACAAACTCGATGAGTTGGGAAGAAGTGCTGTCTTTATGGTGTGCTGTTGATTGTAGAAGGAATCCGTGTCCGTCATAGGTTGATGATGTCCCCTTGAGGAGCTCATAAGGATTATCATGTAAACCCTGCAGGTGGAATTTATTCCGGCATGATAATGAGGTTGAGTGGTACTACTCTTGTATGAGATATTAATTATTGAGATTTCAGTAACTTAAATTAATTAATGGACATTGTATATCTTAAACATGGGGAGACTAATGGGCTCATAATAAGAAGGAGCCCAAAACGTAATTTTGGGATTGGAAAGGTAGTGCAGTAATAATATTTTAGTGGAATATATTATTATTATTGGTCTTAAGTATAAGCTTTGGGCCCAACGGAGGACCAACCCAATTTCTCCTCCTGGTCCCTGCTGTAGCCCATGTATATAAGTCACCTCAGCTTATCTGGAACCCTAATCTAATTCATTATTCACGTGTGATGAGGGTTAAGAGCAGTTTGAGGAGGTCTTGTAGATCGTCGCCCACACGACGTCGAGATCGGACTTGGGACATACAGCAGAAGATCAGAAGGTAGTTTGCTGCTGCTGTCCGCCACATTGTGAAATTTGTATAAAATCGTACAGTGCTCAGAATTCGATGATCAGTATACTGACGGAAAGCCGTTGAAGAGTGAATCGTCTGGGTACAAAGAACATTCAATTTAGACATCAGATGAGGAAGTTATGGCCATTCTCGTGGGACTGCATAGTCTGCCAGCGAGAATCCTTCATCTTCTACATACCCTGGTGAACAGTAATCGTTTCTATGATTTATTGCTTCCGCTGATATTAGAAATGTATGGAACCCTAACGGGTCACGTTAACCAAATGATCCATTCGGTTTCGTGGTGAAGCGTGACACGTTAGGCTAGGGTATATGTGATTAATTTTTCGAAATTAGGATCGCATGTTTAGGGTTTTGGTTTTACTGCTCAAACCATGAATAACCCTATGTGAAATATACTCTATATCATATATGTTCGTTGATGGTTGTGTGTGAGAGGATTCGACGAAAACTGTTCGTCAATTTCACATGGAAGGAAGAAATTGAGAGAAAATCCAGCACAGTGATATTGCAGAGGCAATAACCAGAGTTTCAACCGTCGGATCATGCTGAATTTTGGACAACACGTTCGGATTTTGTGGATGTACATTCTGAACGGTGAAGATCGTATTTGAAGCTTTGTGTTGTTGGGAATACGCCGAAGACAGAAGCAGGTTTTTGGGCGATTCTGTTCTACGCAGTCGAGGGAAAAGAGCCGTTTCTCGCAAACTAACCGTTGGATCGACCTGTAATTTGGAAGAATGTTCAGAACTCACAGGAGTACATTCTGGACAGTGGAGATTGGATTCCCTGGTTCCTACAGTTGCGAACCCTGAACGACAGTTGGTGTAGTTTGATGTTGCCCGTTGGGCTGAACTTGGTACCGTGCAAGTAAGCCCTTGGACGAGCGACAGTTCGAGCGGATTTGCATCAGGTTCGATTGATGCTACACCAGGTTCGAGTGGATTTGCATCAGGTTCGATTGGTCTGCATCAGGTTCGATCGATGATGCACCAGGTTCGAGCAGATTTGCATCAGGTTCGATTGGTCTGCATCAGGTTCGATTGGTCTGCATCAGGTTCGATCGATGCTGCACCAGGTTCGAGCAGATTTGCATCAGGTTTGATTGATCTGCATCAGGTTCGATCAATGTTGCACCAGGTTCGAGCGGATTCACATCAGGTTCGATTTGTCTGCATCAGGTTCGATCGATGTTGCACTAGGTTCGAGCGGATTTGCATCAGGTTCGATTGGTCTGCATCAGGTTCAATCGATGCTGCACCAGGTTTGAGCAGATTTGTATCAGGTTCGATCGATGCTGCACCAGGTTCGAGCGGATTTGTATCAGGTTTGATTGGTCTGCATCAGGTTCGAGCGGATTCACATCAGGTTCGATTGGTCTGCATCAGGTTCGATCGATGTTGCACTAAGTTCGAGCGGATTCACATCAGGTTCGATTGGTCTGCATCAGCTTCGATCGATGATGCACCAGGTTCGAGCGGATTTACATCAAGTTCGATTGGTCTGCATCAGGTTCGATCGAATCTGCACTAGGTTCGAGCGGGTTTGCATCAAGTTAGTCTGGTCTGCATCAGATTCCACGTGAGTTTTCACAATATGATCAGGCAGGGTGCCGGAGTGGTAGAGCAGGCTGCGGGGAGGTCGATCCCCATCGCAGTTGTCCGCATTCGTGATTGGTGGCGAACAATCGAATTCGTTGTTATATAACTGTTATAATTGATTTACTAATTGATTATTGTTATATATGTATGCATGATTATATATGATTTATTGCCTTAAATAGAAGCATGCTAGATTGCGTATTATATTTGGTATATTATATGCATGTATGTTGGAGTGTTGATCAAGTCAACTCATTTTTAGCAATTTATTTCCTTATATATAACTTCTATAATTGTTTTATTGGTCAATTATTGTTATATATTTGGAAGTATGAGCATGCTAGGTTGCGTATATTATTCTGAATATTATATGCATGTAAAAACCCTTGTTTTTAAATAACTAAGTGGGAGAGGGGATTGGTAATTAATTCCCGCGGCCTCCATTATTGGTTTGTTAGCAATGTGAATAAACTTGCTCGTCGGCATTAGAGCCTTCCTCCCCATCGGATGAGTTTATTCATGGATATTGCTGGAATAGGCTTCTTTAAAATTATGTTTGTAATGTGATGTACATGAACTTGCGTGTTGGCATAGACCTTCCTCCCTATCAGATGAGTTCATGTGCGGATCACTGTACAGACTTATAATTGATGACTGTAGGAAGTTATCCGAGCGCGTGTGTACTTCTCCATCTGTAAGGCACATAAGCTCGCGCAATGGACTTGGGGTCAAATAATGGTGTACACTAAGGTGTAAATAATAAGTATCCTCCCCATCGGAGTCACTGCTTTTATTTGCATGGCTAAAGAGGAACCGACTATTAATTATTTTGTAATAAAGTTAGGTTGACAAATGAAATTAATGTGTAAAACCTTTTCTTGTAAATGTTCGGGTTTGTAAACGTCCACACTATCGTGGCTTGCAAACTCACGGTGCTTGAGATGTCGGTGAATTTATATTTTATATTGTTTTGAGGGAATCAATATAAATGGATAAATTTAAAGATTTGATCGGTGTATTTTTTTATGATTCTCTGAATTTCAAATAGTTTTATTTCACTTATGGTTGACTAAAAGAAATTATATTTACTGGTCCAAAATTAGATTATTAGAAAAGAATCTTGGATTCTAATTTTACTGCTTAAGAAATACATGTGTGTTCTCACAAAAGACTTATCATGATGCATATTAAAGTCTCTGGTGAAGAGATAAGAGATTCATAGAAATATGATGGTCTCATGTAACTCTTCGGATACTTGAGTAAGTTAAAAGGCGGTAGGTCATGATTGAATTTGATGAATGAATTGGAAATACATGGAATAGAAGTTGAAGGGGAAACCTAAGTCAATTTTATTCTTCATGTTTGCCTAAATGTTTTAAGCAAGTTCCACCTGAATTACAAAGAGGTTGTATATGGTGGGGAATTTCTGACAAAACATGTGGCAAAGGAAATCCATTTTCATCGAGATGTGAACAAAGTTAGTATCTCATTCACTAGTTGTTGAAGCATGAATATTGATGGCATCTACTGAAACGTTGTGTGTAGATACCGAAATCACTAAAAGCGTGTAACTTAGTGATGATGAGATTATTATGGACATGGGTAATACTACGAGAGTAGTGGCTGTTACAGTGGGAGTTGTTTATTTATCTTACGATATGAATAGACGTTTGATTATGAGAAATTGTCTTTATGTACGTTTTCATAGAAAGAATTTTATTTTAGTTTCTATGCATTTACGGATAGATACTCCATTTCATTTAAATGACATGGTCATAGTAATGAAGGATGGAGCAATAATCTGTTAAGGTACGTTATTGACAATTTGTATACTCTTAAATCATGTATATTCCACAGATGCAACAAATAATTATTAATAATGCATCTTCTGATCTTAGTAAGAGAAAGGAACCTTCGGAGATGAACTAAACATGCATTTGGCGTCTAAGACTAGATCATTTTACTTGAGTAGGACTCAAAAGTTGATAGCAGATGGATCGTAAGGTTTATCTGAAGTGAAAACTATCGGACTTGCGAGTCTTACTTAGAAGTAAAAATGATTAATTACCTTTTCAAGGTAAAGGGGTGTAGAGCCAAAGATATATATGTTGGAATTGGTTCATTCTGATTCAAGCGGACCTAATATTAACCAGGCGAGAGGTGGTAATGAATAATCGAAGATTATTCTAGATACCGATATATTTATTTGATGCACTGCATGTCTAAGTTCTTTGATTTATTCAAGAATTGCAAGGTTGGTACAGTAAAGCATCATGGAAAATATATCAAGTAATAATGATTTAATCGTCATTACGAGTACCTCTTAGGATAATTAGGAGCTATTAATCAGAGGTTGAGATTAAATCTCAAGTGTTCTACACCGGGCAAGCCCCAGCTGAATGGTGTGGTGGATAGAAGGAATAAGACTCTTATGGTAATAATTAGATGGATGATGAATTATTTGGAATTACTTAATTCATTTTATGGATAAGCCCTAGAAACAGTAATTCATTTGAATGTTTGTCTGTTTGTGGGATATGCTATAAAAATGAAGGTGATTTATTTAGTCTAAAAGATTGAAGAGTGATTGTTAATACAAACACTAGATTTTTGGAAAGGGATTATGTAATAAATCACATACCCATTTATAAATTGTCCTAAAGGATGTGAGAAGAAAACACAAATTATTAGGTGCAAGAGGATATACCACAAGGTAAATTGCAACGCATGTCACGTCTGATACACAATTGCATGTAATGCCTTGTCGTAGTGGGAGGGATGTTCGACAACCTGTTTAATACATGTTTTGAGAGAGTCGTAAGACTTAATCCCTAGTAAAAATGGATTGAACCCACATATACGACGAAGCACTACAAGATCGAAATGCGATATCTTAGCTAGTGCAATGATGTTGAAATAGAATTGATGAATTCTAAATTAAATCTGGGAGTTTGTAAGACCACTAAATGGTGTAAAAGCCATTGGAAGTGGTCATACAAAATAAAAGAGGATCATATCGTAAGGTGAAAACCTTGGAAGCAAAGCTTGTTGCGAAAAAGGTATACTCAGAAAGAAAGGATTCGATTATGAGATAACCTATTTGCCGGTAGCTATGCCTAAGTCGATCTAGACTCTTTTACCTGTTGCTACTCATATGGAATATGAGGGATATCAAATAGATGTCAAGACAACATTCCTGATTGGAAGTCTTGAGGAAAACATCTATCTTAAGCAACCAGAGTGATTCATTGCAAAGAGCTAAGTGCATTTTGATATTAAGCTTAAAAGTGTCCATCAATGGACTAAAGCAAGCTTCAAAATTATAGAACATCCGTTTTGATAAAGAAATCCAGTGATATGGATTTTATCAATGCTCGGATATGTCTTGTGTATTGAAAAGAGTGACGAAAATGTGGTGGTATTTTTTGTACTATACGTAGATAGTATCTTGCTCATTGGAGACAATGAAAGAGTATTGTAAGGCGTATGGGTGGGTATGGTTGATAAAGCGGTATGATATGAAGGACTTAAGAGGAGCAAAAATATCCTTTTGATCACGGTAATACGGATCACAAGAAAGGATGTTAGGCTTAGCACAAGTTTAGCAAAATGATACGATCCTTACTTATTTTAGCATGTGAATTTATCTAAGTGAATGTGTCTTGTGACACAAAAGTAGATAAAGAAGATGAAAGCGGTTCCTTATGCTTCGGCAAATGAGGAAGCTTAATCTAAGGAATGCCATGGACGAGATTGGATGACTGTTTTGCCAAAGGCATGAACAGTGGGTATCAACGTAACCCGGAACAAGAATGATGAATTGTGGTAAGACATATATGAAGTGCCTGAGAAGGACTGGAAATTATATATAGGCTTACAGGGCAGATTCACTGCTTCTTGTGGATTACGTAGATTCGTATTTTTTAATCAGATTGGACGGCAGTAAATCCACCTCAAGGTTATGTGTTTAATTTTAAGAAGTTCAGTCATAGTGTGGAGGAGTGTTATATAGAAATATATTTCAGACTCCGGATTCTATCATGGAAAGATGATAAATTGCAGCCTATGAGGCAGCCAAAGTATCTGTATGACTCTAGAAACTTCATGATGGACTTTGATATGATTCTAAGTTTGCCCAAGATTATCCCAATTTATATTGATGATATTGGTGCAGTTACAAACTTGAAGGAATCACAAGTCCATAAAGAAATTAAACACATGGAGCGCGAGTACCACCTATTACGAGAAATCGTATGATGAGGGGAAGGTTGTTGTCACTTAGATTGCATCGGACGATAACCTAGTAAATCCATTTACAAGGACCTTAAGGTGAGAGCTTTTGATGGTCGTGTAGTGGGAGTGGAAATCAGATGTATGGCAGAAGACATGACAGCATAGTCTTTTAGTATAAGTGGGAGATTGTTGGATTGTATACTAAAAGTCTAGATTTTTGTATGAACAATGTTATAACAATTAATTTGAAATGAGAATCATATGATCAAATGATTGCGTCTTATAATTTATTTATATGCACGATGCAATAGTCCAATTACTTTATACTGTAGATAATATGTTGTGCGACAACACGCGGAAGATCATATTATCGGTTTCTGTATAAAGTATAAACAGATGCTCACAACCGAGATAGACGGGGACTCTCTATCGGGATGGTTGTAGTGTGGTTTGGTATTAGTTTGTCTTGGCTATAAAATCACATTAGTGCACTTGTGTGTATTGAGCAGGACCGCTTGAGATCGTTCGACTTATACTGACTTATAGGAGAACTTGATCTCTGTTATTATGGAAGTTCGTGCTCTTAATCCCTATACAATAACCTCGACACGTAGGGCAGTATGTATTTCTTTGATTCATCAATGGGTGAGATTTACATGTAATTAAATCAACAAACTCGATGAGTTGGGAAGTAGTGCTGTCTTTATGGTGTGCTGTTGATTGTAGAAGGAATCCGTGTCCGTCATAGGTTGATGATGTCCCATTGAGGAGCTCATATGGATTATCATGTAAACCGTGCTGGTGGAATTTATTCCGGCATGATAATGAGGTTGAGTGGTACTACTCTTGGATGAGATATTAATTAATTGAGTTGTCAGTAACTTAAATTAATTAATGGACATTGTATATCTTAAACATGGGGAGACTAACGGGCTCATAATAAGAAGGAGCCCAAAACGTAATTTTGGAATTGGAAAGACAGTGCAGTAATAATATTTTAGTGGAATATATTATTATTATTGGACTTGAGTATAAGCTTTGGGCTAAGGTTGGATACTTAAGCCCAATGGAGGCCCAACCCAATTTCTCCTCCTGGTCCCTGCTGTAGCCCATGTATATAAGTCACCTCAGCTTATCTGGAACCCTAATCTAATTCATTATTCATGTGTGATGAGGGTTAAGAGCAGTTTGAGGAGGTCTCGTAGATCGTCGCCCACACGACGTCGAGATCGGACTTGGGACATACAGCAGAAGATCAGAAGGTAGTTTGTTGCTGCTGTCCGCCACCTTCCAAAATTTGTATAAAATCGTACAGTTCTCAGAATTCGATGATCAATATACTGACGGAAAGCCGTTGAAGAGTGGATCGTCAGAGTACAAAGATCATTCAATTTAGACATCAGACGAGGAAGTTATGGCCATTCTAGTGGGACTGCATAGTCTGCCAGCGAGAATTCTTCATCTTCTACATACCCTGGAGAACGGTAATCGTTTCTATGATTTATTGCTTCCGCTGATATTAGAAATATATGGAATTCTAACGGGTCACGTTAACCAAACTATCCAAGTGCCATCAGGACATGCATGTCATATATGTTTATATGTTTGATCATTTCAAGTATTCACGTCGATATTGAATTGTGAACTTTAGCACTTGGCGTGTTGAGAAAGAATATTAATGTGCATTTTATCTAAAGTAACGGTGACGGGCTTGGACTGTCTCTCGATGGAGAGCTCAGTTCGAGGAGGATATTGAGTACCCATGCGTCTTTTATGTGATAACATGTTGTTTGAACTAATTGTGTTATTCGTAAATGTGCACTAAGGTTTTTATTTTCATTAATATGTATACTGAGTGAGAAATAGTTATTGTGGGACGAAATATTGGATTTTGATGTTATGAACCGCGAGTGGGAATACATGCTTCATATAAGGGTCGGGGTGACCGGCTTATCACCTCACTGAGCTAGTGGTTTTGCTCACCCCATCATTCTTTCCTTTTCAGGCTGTTGATATCGTTTTGGTTGGAGGTTTTCCTATCGTTTGCTCGTCATCCAATCAGTGTTTTGGGTACTTTATCTTTTATGTAAATTGACGGATTCATGGCGAGATTGTATAGTTTATATTTGGTGACCCCCTTGATGTTCTTTTTGGTACTCTCGCGATGTTTTATCGTTCATGTATATTTTCTTTAAACTAAGTTACACCGTTGTATTTTGTACCTTTGTAAATCCTTGTTGATACTTTATGAGATGATGTCCTCGGGTTGTACCCGTTGTTATAGGTTGTTCAGTTCTACTGGTACTTGATAGCAAGCCTTACGTTTTTCTATAAATTTTGTGGAGTGGAGTGCACCCATTCCGTGAAATTTATGGTTAACGTGGCGGTTGTCGCGTTCTGTCTGGGGTCGGGGCGTGACAACTTTCTTGGTATCAGAGCCTGGTTTTATGATTCTCATTCTTTTTTAGTCGAGCCAATGAGTCCAACTTTGTTTCTATGTCATCCTAAGGTATCGTATTGCCTTGATGTTGACCTTGCATTTTCTTTCTTTTTTTCCTTTCAGTCATTATGGCACCTCCAGTTCGTCGTCGAGGTCGAGGACACGATCCTCGTGATTCTCCAAGTCCTCTACTCTCTTCTGTTCCTTGTGGACCTCGAGGACATGTTTCTTCTGATCATGTCGTTCCTCCGACGGTTACGGACCCTATCAATTCTGATCATAGGGTCCCAGTTTCCCAGGTAGAGCAACCACGGGCCCAGTTGCGGGTTGAGCATATGATGACACCTGAGCAGTACCAATTGTATTATGATCACATTCGAATACATGGTATTCCACCACCTACAACGGCTCATACGACTACGACTGTCACTGAAGAGGTTCTTCGTGCTAATGAATCGATTCGACCTACATCTAATATACCAGTTTTTACTCTAGAAATGGCTTTAGGAGGTTCTACTTCTCGAGGTGCACTTTTTATACCTGATTTGGTGAAAGCAGTTGAAAACATGGGGACTTCGAAATTTGACGGTGCAAGAGATGTTTCTAAAGCGGGGGCATGGTTAAAAAAGATTACAGAGACCTTTGACACTTTGATAATTGAAGAATGTTATCTTGTGGTCATTGCAACCAAACTATTAGGCCCAGATGCACGACGATGGTGGCAGAATGTAAAAGAGACATCCTCGATTACTATTACGTGGGCTATCTTTGTGGAACGATTCAAAGATCGATACTTCTCTCAGTACATCAAGGATCAGAAGAGAAAGGAGTTCTTCAACCTCTTTCAAGGCATTATGTCAGTCGTGGAGTACGAAAGCAAATTTATGAAATTGTGAGAATTCGCTCCTGAGTCATATACGACGAGAGACTTATGCAAGAGATTTGAAGATGGTCTTAATTTAAATATTCGAGATCGCATCAAGTCCGGAGACAAATACGAGAGTCTTGACGATCTCGTAGAAGAAGCCCTGAGGGTAGAAAGTTTAGTTCAGGCGAGACATAAGCTTGCAGAATGATCTCAAAAGAAAAGGCAAGGGAGCACATTTCCAGGAAATGGATCGAAGGTGTATAAGAGTGTGGGATCTTCGCGTGGCACACCAAGTTCGGGATCTATTAGTTTTCCTCAACCTCGGGAGCAGTTTAGTAGAGGCGGGAGCAATGTCTCGGGATCGGTTGGTGAAAATCGCAAGTGCCAAAATTGCTTAAAATATCACGACGGCCCCTATAAGGCTCCTCAAGTATGTTTTCAGTGTCGACAGCCGGGGCATATGCGAAGTTCTTGTCCTCAGCTTATGGGAGCGAGCAGTCAGGGTTCTGGTCAGCTTCGTGGTAAACTAACATATTCTACACCTAGAGATACTCGATCTACAGTTACCAGAGTGCCCGATGCCTCAAGCGGCCCTAGTACTCAATCACTTATGCAAGGAAGGAAGCAAACTAGAGTATTTCATATTTCTCAAGAAGAGGCTCGCTCAGATCCGAAGATTGTGACAGGTAATTTATAATCTGAGTATTTTCACATACTAGATCTAACCCCGCCTTGTTATGCCACTTGATTACGAATAAAACATTCGTAAGAAATTCTATCTTTCCGAATTTTTAAATCACAATCTCACTAATATTACTTCTTTAGGCCATGTGTTTGTGGGAGACCATCAGGTCTACGCTTTATTTGACCCAAGTTCTTATAGGTCTTATATCCGGGATGATCTTACTGCGATCTTAGATTATCATATCTCTCATTTGTCACCTGGAATCATCGTTCATACCCCTCTTGGAGAGCGTCTAATTCATGATTCGGTATTCCTTGGTTGTCCATTGAAGATCAAAGATGTCATTTCAGAGGCTGAATTGATATCATTGCCTTTGATTGATCTTGATGTTATTATTGGCATGGATTGGCTTTCTTCTCATCATGCAATTCTCGACTGCCACGAGAAGCTTGTTATTTTTCGTAGACCAGGATTCTCAGAACTTGTTTTTGAGGGTAAACTTCAAACGAGATCCCTCTCTTTTATTTCAATGTTGACTGCGCATAAATTAATGCGTAAGGGTTGTGAGGCATCCTTGGAATTTGTCATCGATATTTCTCTTTCTGAAACTAAACTAGATGACATCCCGATCGTGAATGAATTTCCTGATGTCTTTCCCGAAGACTTACCAGGACAACCTCCGAATCGAGAGATTGATTTTTCCATTGACGTACTTCCTGGAATCACACCTATATCGATTACTCCATATCGAATGTCGCCTGCTGAGCTCAAGGAACTCCAGACACAACTTGGGGAATTATTGGAGAAGGGGTTCATACGACCTAGCATATCTCCGTGGGGTGCTCCAGTTCTTTTTGTCAAGAAGAAAGATGGATCACTTCGCCTATGTGTCGACTACCGTCAATTGAACAAGGTGACAATTAAGAACAAATATCCTCTTCTAAGAATCGATGATCTGTTTGATCAATTGCAAGGAGCAACTGTGTTCTCAAAAATTAATTTGCGATCCGGTTATCACCAACTCAAGATTAGGGAATCTGATATCCCTAAGTCTGCTTTTCGAACTAGATACGGTCATTTTGAATTCTGTGTTATGCCTTTTGGACTCACAAATGCTTCTGCAGCTTTTATGGATCTTATGATTCGGGTCTTTCGGCCGTACTTAGATAAGTTTGTCATCATCTTCATTGATGACATTCTTATTTATTCTAAATCGGACGACGAGCATTCTCATCATCTAAGAATTGCTCTGAACATTCTCAGAGAAAATTAGCTTTATGCTAAATTCTCGAAGTGTGAATTTTGGCTTCGTGAGGTAAGCTTTTTGGGTCATCAAATTTCTAAAGAAGGAATCTACGTCGATCCAGTGAAGATTCAAGCTATACTAGATTGGGAGCGTCCAAAGAACGTGATAGAGATTCGTAGTTATCGACGGTTTGTCAAAGACTTTTCGTTATTGGCTTCATCTTTGACTAAATTGACTCGAAAAGGGGTAAAATTTGAATGGAGTGAAGAATGCGAGGAAGCATTTCAAGAATTGAAAAGAAGACTCGTTTCAGCTCCTATTCTTGCTTTGCCAGACCCAGCGATTGGAGAATTTACCATTTATAGGACGCCTCGAGACAAGGATTAGGATGCGTTCTCATGCAAGAAGGAAAGGTTATTGCCTACGCTTCAAGGCAATTGAAGAAGAACGAAGAAAATTATCCTACACATGATTTAGAGTTGGCTGCAATCGTCTTTGCATTGAAGATCTAGAGGCACTATCTGTATGGTGCAACTTGTCGGGTTTTCACTGATCACAAGAGCTTAAAGTATATCACCAGGCAAAAAGAGCTCAACCTCAGGCAAAGGCGATGGATGGAGTTGATTAGTGACTATGACTTAGTCATCGATTATCGTCCTAGCAAGGCGAACGTTGTTGCAGATGCTCTGAGTAGAAAGTCTTCTACCTCACTTGCTTCGATTCAATCTTTTTATCTTCCTATGTTGGAGCAATTTAAATCTTTACACATTTCGCTCGATTGTGAAAAGTCTAATGATTCTGCCTTAATCGCCAAATTCGAGGTTAGACCTACCTTGTTCGAGCAAATTTGAGAAAGACAATCATGATGTTCATTTACGACAGAAGATGGCGAAGCTAAATCAAGGAAAAGAAACAGAATTTCAAATTCGGGATGATGCACTTCTTACTTTTAAAAACCGTGTTTGTGTTCCATTAGAACTTGATGTTCGTAGAGCTATTCTTGAGGAAGCCCATTCTTCAGCCTATGCTATGCATCCTGGTAGTACCAAAATGTATAGAACACTTCGGGAGCATTATTGGTGGCCAGCTATGAAACGGGACATTGCTGAATTTGTATCAAAGTGATTATCATGCCAACAGATTAAAGCGGAACACCAAAAACCAGCCGGCATGCTTCAACCACTACATATTCCTGAGTGGAAATGGGAAAACATCACAATGGATTTTGTTTCTGGTTTACCTCAAACCCAAAAGGGTCATGACTCAATTTGGGTCATTGTCGATCGTCTGACGAAATCGACACATTTCCTTCCAGTGAATACCAACGAATCTTTAGAGAAACTTACCAAGTTATATGTCGATAAGATCGTGAGATTGCATGGAGTACCAGTGTCAATCATATCTGACTGTGATCCAAGATTCACTTCCCGTTTTTAGCCTAGTCTGCAGAAAGCGCTAGGTACAAAATTACTATTCAGTACCTCGTTTCATCCACAGACTGATGGACAATTAGAGAGAACTATACAGACACTAGAAGACATGCTACGTGCAGTGGTGTTGAATTTGGGAGGTAGCTGGGATAAGTACGTGACTTTGGTGGAGTTCTCTTATTACAACAGTTATCATTCAAGCATTGGAATGCCCCCGTACGAAGCTCTGTATGGCCGAAAGTGTCGAACACCGCTCTTTTGGGATGAGGTTGGCGAGAGACAAATCGAACAAGTAGAGCTTATCGAAGATGCGAAGGCAAAAATACAACTTATTCGAGACAGATTTAAGGCAGCGCAAGATCGATAGAAAAGCTACGCAGATAATAGGAGGCGCGATTTGGAGTTTAATGAAGGAGACAAAGTTTTTCTGAAAGTTTCTCCATGGAAGGGCGTGTTACGATTCCACCATCGAGGAAAATTGAGTCCAAGGTATATTGGCCCGTTTACGATCATGCAAAGGATTGGTCGTGTCGCGTATCGACTTGAGCTACCATCGGAATTATCGAAGATTCACGATGTCTTCCATGTCTCTATGCTTAGAAAATATGAACCAGATCCTTCGCACGTGCTCAAATATCCCCCAGTTGTATTAAAGGAAAATCTATCGTACGAAGTACAACTTGTTCAAATTGTAGATCGCCGAGAGAAAATGCTTCGTAACAAATCCATTCCTATGGTGAGAATTCTATGGAAGAGTGATCAAATTGAAGAAGAAACATGGGAACCAGAGTCAGTCATGCGTCAACACCATCCAAATCTCTTTTCATCTCTAGGTACGTTTATGTTTCGAGGACGAAAATTTTTAGAGGAGGGGATACTTTATAATATCTTAGTTCAACTAGATTTTTTTTTAGAAAGCCCAAAACCTATTTATTTATTTTATGGCCCAAAAGGCCAGCCCTATCTTAGCTCAACTAGATTTTTTTTTAGAAAGCCCAAAACCTATTTATTTATTTTATGGCCCAAAAGGTCAGCCCTATCTTAGCCTAACTAGATTTTTTTTAGAAAGCCCAAACTTATTTATTTATTTATTTTGTGGCCCAAAGTTTCAGCCCACTTAAATGGCCTGATATATAATTACTAAGGCTAAAGTTAAAAAAAAAAAAGAGAGAGAAGAACGGGAGAAGAAAAGCAAAAGAGGGAAAAGAAGAGAGTGAAGAGGAGAAACCCTTGTTGATCAAATTCTCCCTTACAACCCTCATCCTAGGTGGTTTCTAAGTTGTTTTGAGGTATGTGGTGTGTGACTTAAGCTTCCTTCTTCCATGGTTTTGTAATTTTGTGTTGTTTTTCTTTTTGGTATGTGGGTAATTTGCAGACTGTTCGAACTGATTTTGACATAGCTATTGCCCTCGAAACTTTGTAAACTTAATTTCTGTACGTAGCTGAACTCGTTAGCTTTCCGTAGCCACTTGAAACGCCTCAATCCGATTATTCTACAATTAGTTATGATTTTTCTCGTAAACTGCCGCTAGCTGGAAAATTTCAGAATTTTTATGTCGAATTCAAACTTATTTTCTATCGTTTCATTTAGTTAATGTATTGAAACGAGTTATGTGGGATTGGGAACTGATGTTAAGGAGTTACATACCATTTTTTTTAATATCGACTCGTTCGAACTCGATTAGGATTTGTTTTTAGCAATGAAAGGGATGTTACCGCTAATAGTTAGTTATATTTAATTTGTCTTTAATTGCTCATCTCCTTTCTAGGTAAAGAACCATCGACGAAGGGCAAGGGACCGACTTCAGATTCCGTAGAGAGTTAATCACTTCCTTGTGAGTTGATAATTCGGGAACGCCTTCTCTTGTGGGAAGTGTGGACCCTCGATAAATGTGCATTTATTTTAGTTTTAGTTAATTGATAAGAAAATTATTTGGTATTGTGTTATGTGGTAAAGAGCCTGATTGGCTCGATTGCTCTGGTTAGAGTCATGTTAGCAATTTTATGAGTATTATTGATTTTAACTTATGTTGAAGAGCCTTGCCGGCTCGATATCTGATAGCATTTATTGTGAATTATTTGAGAATTGATTTCTGGTTATTCTTGTGTGCCAATTAAGACTCTAACTTGAGTCGTTATTCATCTTATGATGCATATGCATATGTATGCCTGGTACTAAGGTTATGTAGCTCGAATTGGTCACGGTTCGGGTGAGTTGGAGCGACATTGATTAAGTAGCCCGAATTTACGCGGTTCGGGTGAGTTAGAGTGACAACCAAGTTGCCCGGGATTGGCAAACCCGGGTGAGTTAGATCTAACGGGGCACCTGTCCATTTACCCATTACTGATACTCTGGAGGATGATTGTTAGATGGATCAGTCTATTATAGGCTCAGTCAACGTCACCGGTGTGGGACATGCATGTCATATATGTTTATATGTTTGATCATTTCAAGTATTCACGTCGATATTGAATTGTGAACTTTAGCATTTGGCGTATTGAGAAAGAATATTAATGTGCATTTTATCTAGAGTAACGGTGACGAGCTTGGACTGTCTCTCGACGGAGAGCTCAGTTCGAGGAGGATATTGACTACCCACGCGTCTTTTATGTGATTACATGTTGTTTGAACTAATTGTGTTATTCGTAAATGTGCACTAAGGTTTTTATTTTCATTAATATGTATACTGAGTGAGAAATAGTTATTGTGGGACGAAATGTTGGATTTTGATGTTATGAACCGCGAGTGGGAATACATGCTTCGTAAGGGGGTCGGGGTGACCGGCTTATCACCTCATTGATCTAGTGGTTTTGCTCACCCCCATCATTCTTTCCTTTTCAGGCTGTTGATATCGTTTTGGTTGGAGGTTTTCCTATCGTTTGCTCGTCATCCAATCAGTGTTTTGGGTATTTTATCTTTTATGTAAATTGACAGATTTATTTGGTGACCCCCTTATATTCTTTTTGGTACTCTCGCGATGTTATATCGTTCATGTATATTTTCTTTAAACTAAGTTACACCGTTGTATTTTGTACCTTTGTAAATCCTTGTTGATACTTTATGAGATGATGTCCTCCCTCGGGTTGTACCCGTTGTTATCGGTTGTTCAGTTCTACAGGTACTTGATAGCAAGCCTTACGTTTTCTATAAATTTTGTGGAGTGGAGTGCACCCATTCCGCGAAATTTATAGTTAACGTGGCGGTTGTTGGGTTCTGTCTGGGGTCGGGGCGTGACAGTTATGATCAACATTTCAATGGATATTTTCTTCATTTTGATGCTCAATCGCTTGTTATGACCAACATTTCCTTCGTTTCGATGCATATTCCTTCATTTTGATGTTCATTCGCTTGTTATGATCAATATTTCCTTCGTTTCGATGCATATTTCTTTATTTTGAGGGTCATTCGCTTGTTATGATCAACATTTTCTTCGTTTCGATGCTTATTTTCCTCATTTTGATGCTCATTCTCTCATCACGATCAACATTTCCTTTATTTTGATGCTCATTCGCTTGTTATGATCAACATTTCCTTCGTTTCGATGCATATTTCCTTCACTTTGATGCTCATTTTCCTGTTATGATCAATATTATCTTCGTTTCTATGCATATTTCCTTTATTTTGATGCTCATTCGCTTGTTATGACCAACATTACCTTCGTTTTGATGAATATTCCTTCATTTTGATGCTCATTCACTTGTTATGATCAACATTTCCTTCGTTTTGATGCATATTCCTTTATTATGATGCTCATTCGCTTGTTATGATCAACATTTCCTTCGTTTCAATGCATATTTCCTTCATTTTGATGCTCATTCTCTTGTTATGATCAACATTTCCTTCGTTTTGATGAATATTCATTCATTTCTGTGCTCATTCGCTTGTTATAATCAACATTTCCTTCATTTCGATGTATATTTCCTTCATTTTGATGCCCATTCTCTAATTACGTTCAACATTTCCGTTAATTTGATTCTCATTCGCTTGTTATGATCAACATTTCCTTCGTTTTGATTCATATTTACTTCATTTCAATGCTCATTCGCTTGTTATGATAAACTTTTCCTTCGTTTGGATGCATGTTTCCTTCATTTTGATGTTCATTCGCTTGTTATGATCCACATTACCTTAGTTTCGTTGCATATTCCTTCATTTTGATGCTCATTTTCTTGTTATGATCAACATTTCCTTCGTTTCAATGCATATTCCTTCATTTTAATGCTCATTCGCTTGTTACGATAAACATTTCCTTTGTTTCGATGCATATTTTCTTCATTTTGAAGCTCATTCCCTCATTACGATGAACATTTCCTTCGTTTTGATGCATATTCCTTCATTTTGATGCTTATTCGCTTGTTATAATCAACATTTCCTTTGTTCCTATGCATATTTCCTCAATTTTGATGCTTATTCACTTGTTATGATCAACATTTCCTTTGTTTGGATGCATGTTTTCTTCATTTTGATGTTTATTCGCTTGTTATGATCAACATTTTCTTCCTTTCGATGCATATTCCTTCATTATTATGCTCATTCACTTGTTATGATTAAGATTTCCTTAGTTTTGATACATATTTCTTTCATTTTGATGCTTATTCTATCATTACGTTCAATATTTCCTTCATTTTGATGCTCATTAGCTTGTTATGATCATTATTTTCTTCGTTTTGATGCATATTTCCTTCATTTTGATGCTCATTCGCTTGTTATGATCAACTTTCCTTTGTTTCAATGCATATTTCCTTCATATTGAAGCTCATTCGGTTGTCATGATCAACATTACCTTCGTTTCGATGCATATTCCTTCATTTTGATGCTCATTCACCTGTTATGATCAACATTTCCTTCGTTTTGATGCATATTCCTTCATTATGATGCTCATTCGCTTGTTATGATCAACATTTCCTTCATTTCAATGCATATTTCCTTCATTTTGATGCTCATTCGCTAGTTATGATCAACATTTCTTTCGTTTTGATGAATATTCCTTCATTTTTGTGCTCATTCGCTTGTTATAATCAACATTTCCTTCGTTTCGATGTATATTTCCTTCATTTTGATGTCCATTCTCTAATTACGTTCAACATTTCCTTTAATTTGATTCTCATTCGCTTGTTATGATCAACATTTCCTTCGTTTTGATGCATATTTACTTCATTTTAATGCTCATTCGCTTGTTATGATCAACTTTTCCTTCATTTGGATGGATATTTCCTTCATTTTGATGCTCATTGGCTTGTTATGATCCACATTACCTTCGTTTCGTTGCATATTCCTTCATTTTGATGCTCATTTGCTTGTTATGATCAACATTTCCTTCGTTTCGATACATATTTACTTTATTTTGATGCTCATTCTCTCATTACGATCAACTTTTCCTTCATATTGATGCTCATTAGCTTGTTATGATCAACATTTCCTTGGTTTTGGTGCATATTTCCTTCATTTTGATGCTCATTCTCTAATTACGATCAACATTTACTTCATTTTGATGCTCATTCGCTTGTTATGATCACTATTTCCTTCGTTTCGATACATATTTCCTTCATTTCAATGCATATTTCCTTCATTTTGATGCTCATTCGTTTGTTATGATCAACATTTCCTTCGTTTCGATGCATATTTCCTTCATTTTGATGCTCATTCGCTTGTTACAAACAATATTTCCTTCGTTTCGATGTATATTCCTTCATTTTGATACTCATTTGCTTATAATGATCAACATTTCCTACGTTTTGATGCATAATTACTTTATTTTGATGCTCATTCTCTAAGTGCGATCAAAATTTCCTTCATTTTGATGCTCATTCGCTTGTTATGATCAACATTTCCTTCGTTTTGATGCATATTTCCTTCATTTTGATGTTCATTCGTTCGTTATGAACAATAATTCTTTCCTTTTGATGCATATTTTCTTCATTTTGATGCTCATTCTCTTATTACGATTAACATTTCCTTCATTTTGATGATCATTCGGTTGTTACAATCAATATTTTCTTCATTTCGTTGCATATTTCCTTCATTTTTATGCTCATTCGCTTGTTATGACCAACATTTCCTTAGTTTCTATGCATATTCCTTCATTTTGATGTTCATTCGCTTGCTATGATCAATATTTCCTTCGTTTCGATGCATATTTCTACATTTTGATGGTCATTCGCTTGTTATGATCAACATTTTCTTCGTTTCGATGCTTATTTTCCTCATTTTGATGCTCATTCTCTCATCACGATCAACATTTCCTTCATTTTGATGTTCATTCGCTAGTTATGATCAATATTTCCTTCGTTTCGATGCATATTTCCTTCACTTTGATGCTCATTTTCCTATTATGATCAACATGACCTTCGTTTCGATGCATATTCCTTCATTTTGATGCTCATTCACTTGTTATGATCAACATTTCCTTTGTTTTGATGCATATTCCTTCATTATGATGCTCATTCGCTTGTTATGATCAACATTTCCTTCGTTTCAATGCATATTTCCTTCATTTTGATGCTCAATCGCTCGTTATGACCAACATTTCCTTCGTTTCGATGCATATTCCTTCATTTTGATGTTCATTCGCTTGTTATGATCAATATTTCCTTCGTTTCGCTGCATATTTCTTCATTTTGATGGTCATTCGCTTGTTATGATCAACATTTTCTTCGTTTCGATGCTTATTTTCCTTATTTTGATGCTCATTCTCTCATCACGATCAACATTTCCTTCATTTTGATGTTCATTCGCTAGTTATGATCAACATTTCCTTCGTTTCGATGCATATTTCCTTCACTTTGATGCTCATTTTCCTGTTATGATCAACATGACCTTCGTTTCGATGCATATTCCTTCATTCTGATGCTCATTCACTTGTTATGATCAACATTTCCTTTGTTTTGATGCATATTCCTTCAATATGATGCCCATTCGCTTTCTGAAACTAAACTAGATGACATCCCGATCGTGAATGAATTTCCTGATGTCTTTCCCGAAGACTTACCAGGACAACCTCCGAATCGAGAGATTGATTTTTCCATTGACGTACTTCCTGGAATCACACCTATATCGATTACTCCATATCGAATGTCGCCTGCTGAGCTCAAGGAACTCTAGACACAACTTGGGGAATTATTGGAGAAGGGGTTCATACGACCTAGCACATCTCTGTGGGGTGCTCCAGTTCTTTTTGTCAAGAAGAAAGATGGATCACTTCGCCTATGTGTCGACTACTGTCAATTGAACAAGGTGACAATTAAGAACAAATATCCTCTTCTAAGAATCGATGATCTGTTTGATCAATTGCAAGGAGCAACTGTGTTCTCAAAAATTAATTTACGATCCGGTTATCACCAACTCAAGATTAGGGAATCTGATATCCCTAAGTCTGCTTTTCGAACTAGATACGGTCATTTTGAATTCTGTGTTATGCCTTTTGGACTCACAAATGCTTCTGCAGCTTTTATGGATCTTATGAATCGGGTCTTTCGGCCGTACTTAGATAAGTTTGTCATCATCTTCATTGATGACATTCTTATTTATTCTAAATCGGACGACGAGCTTCTCATCATCTAAGAATTGCTCTGAACATTCTCAGAGAAAATTAGCTTTATGCTAAATTCTCGAAGTGTGAATTTTGGCTTCGTGAGGTAAGCTTTTTGGGTCATCAAATTTCTAAAGAAGGAATCTACGTCGATCCAGTGAAGATTCAAGCTATACTAGATTGGGAGCGTCCAAAGAACGTGATAGAGATTCGTAGTTTTCTGGGATTAGCTGGATATTATCGACGGTTTGTCAAAGACTTTTCGTTATTGGCTTCATCTTTGACTAAATTGACTCGAAAAGGGGTAAAATTTGAATGGAGTGAAGAATGCGAGGAAGCATTTCAAGAATTGAAAAGACGACTCGTTTCAGCTCCTATTCTTGCTTTGCCAGACCCAGCGATTGGAGAATTTACCATTTATAGGACGCCTCGAGACAAGGATTAGGATGCGTTCTCATGCAAGAAGGAAATGTTATTGCCTACGCTTCAAGGCAATTGAAGAAGAACGAAGAAAATTATCCTACACATGATTTAGAGTTGGCTGCAATCGTCTTTGCATTGAAGATCTAGAGGCACTATCTGTATGGTGCAACTTGTCGGGTTTTCACTGATCACAAGAGCTTAAAGTATATCACCAGGCAAAAAGAGCTCAACCTCAGGCAAAGGCGATGGATGGAGTTGATTAGTGACTATGACTTAGTCATCGATTATCGTCCTAGCAAGGCGAACGTTGTTGCAGATGCTCTGAGTAGAAAGTCTTCTACCTCACTTGCTTCTATTCAATCTTTTTATCTTCCTATGTTGGAGCAATTTAAATCTTTACACATTTCGCTCGATTGTGAAAAGTCTAATGATTCTGCCTTAATCGCCAAATTCGAGGTTAGACCTACCTTGTTCGAGCAAATTCGAGAAAGACAATCATGATGTTCATTTACAACAGAAGATGGCGAAGCTAAATCAGGGAAAAGAAACAGAATTTCAAATTCGGGATGATGCACTTCTTACTTTTAAAAACCGTGTTTGTGTTCCATTAGAACTTGATGTTCGTAGAGCTATTCTTGAGGAAGCCCATTCTTCAGCCTATGTTATGCATCCTGGTAGTACCAAAATGTATAGAACACTTCAGGAGCATTATTGGTGGCCAGCTATGAAACGGGACATTGCTGAATTTGTATCAAAGTGATTATCATGCCAACAGATTAAAGCGGAACACCAAAAACCAGCCGGCATGCTTCAACCACTACCTATTCCTGAGTGGAAATGGGAAAACGTCACAATGGATTTTGTTTCTGGTTTACCTCGAACCCAAAAGGGTCATGACTCAATTTGGGTCATTGTAGATCGTCTGACGAAATCGACACATTTCCTTCCAGTGAATACCAACGAATCTTTAGAGAAACTTGCCAAGTTATATGTCGATAAGATCGTGAGATTGCATGGAGTACCAGTGTCAATCATATCTGACTGTGATCCAAGATTCACTTCCCGTTTTTAGCTTAGTCTGCAGAAAGCGCTAGGTACAAAATTACTATTCAGTACCTCGTTTCATCCACAGACTGATGAACAATTATAGAGAACTATACAGACACTAGAAGACATGATACGTGCAGTGGTGTTGAATTTGGGAGGTAGCTGGGATAAGTACGTGACTTTGGTGGAGTTCTCTTATTACAATAGTTATCATTCAAGCATTGGAATGCCCCCGTACGAAGCTCTGTATGGCCGAAAGTGTCGAACACCGCTCTTTTGGGATGAGGTTGGCGAGAGACAAATCGAACAAGTAGAGCTTATCGAAGATGCGAAGGCAAAAATACAACTTATTCGAGACAGATTTAAGGCAGCGCAAGATCGATAGAAAAGCTACGCAGATAATAGGAGGCGCGATTTGGAGTTTAATGAAGGAGACAAAGTTTTTCTAAAAGTTTCTCCATGGAAGGGCGTGTTACGATTCCACCATCGAGGAAAATTGAGTCCAAGGTATATTGGCCCATTTACGATCATGCAAAGGATTGGTCGTGTCGCGTATCGAATTGAGCTACCATCAGAATTATCGAAGATTCACGATGTCTTCCATGTCTCTATGCTTAGAAAATATGAACCAGATCCTTCGCACGTGCTCAAATATCCCCCAGTTGTATTAAAGGAAAATCTATCGTACGAAGTACAACTTGTTCAAATTGTAGATCGCCGAGAGAAAATGCTTCGTAACAAATCCATTCCTATGGTGAGAATTCTATGGAAGAGTGATCAAATTGAAGAAGAAACATGGGAACCAGAGTCAGTCATGCGTCAACACCATCCAAATCTCTTTTCATCTCTAGGTACGTTTATGTTTCGAGGACGAAAATTTTTAGAGGAGGGGATACTTTATAATATCTTAGTTCAACTAGATTTTTTTTAGAAAGCCCAAAACCTATTTATTTATTTTATGGCCCAAAAGGCCAGCCCTATCTTAGCTCAACTAGATTTTTTTTTAGAAAGCCCAAAACCTATTTATTTATTTTATGGCCCAAAAGGTCAGCCCTATCTTAGCCCAACTAGATTTTTTTTAGAAAGCCCAAACTTATTTATTTATTCATTTTGTGGCCCAAAGTTTCAGCCCACTTAAATGGCCTGATATATAATTACTAAGGCTAAAGTTAAAAAAAAAAGAGAGAGAAGAACGGGAGAAGAAAAGCAAAAGAGGGAAAAGAAGAGAGTGAAGAGGAGAAACCCTTGTTGATCAAATTCTCCCTTACAACCCTCATCCTAGGTGGTTTCTAAGTTGTTTTGAGGTATGTGGTGTGTGAATTAAGCTTCCTTCTTCCATGGTTTTGTAATTTTATGGTGTTTTTCTTTTTGGTATGTGGGTAATTTGCAGACTGTTCGAACTGATTTTGACATAGCTATTGCCCTCTAAACTTTGCAAACTTAATTTCTGTACGTAGCTGAACTCGTTAGCTTTCCGTAGCCACTTGAAACGCCTCAATCCGATTATTCTACAATTAGTTATGATTTTTCTCGTAAACTGCCGCTAGCTGGAAAATTTCAGAATTTTTATGTCGAATTCAAACTTATTTTCTATCGTTTCATTTAGTTAATGTATTGAAATGGGTTATGTGGGATTGGGAACTGATGTTAAGGAGTTACATACCATTTTTTTTTAATATCGACTCGTTCGAACTCGATTAGGATTTGTTTTTAGCAATGAAAGGGATGTTATCGCTAATAGTTAGTTATATTTAATTTGTCTTTAATTGCTCATCTCCTTTCTAGGTAAAGAACCATCGACGAAGGGCAAGGGACCGACTTCAGATTCCGTAGAGAGTTAATCACTTCCTTGTAAGTTGATAATTCGGGAACGCCTTCTCTTGTGGGAAGTGTGGACCCTCGATAAATGCGCATTTATTTTAGTTTTAGTTAATTGATAAGAAAATTATTTGGCATTGTGTTATGTGGTAAAGAGCCTGATTGGCTCGATTGCTCTGGTTAGAGTCATGTTAGCAATTTTATAAGTATTATTGATTTTAACTTATGTTGAAGAGTCTTGCCGGCTCGATATCTGATAGCATTTATTGTGAATTATTTGAGAATTGATTTCTGGTTATTCTTGTGTGCCAATTAAGACTCTAACTTGAGTCGTTATTCATCTTATGATGCATATGCATATGTATGCTTGGTACTAAGGTTATGTAGCTCGAATTGGTCACGGTTCGGGTGAGTTGGAGCGACATTGATTAAGTAGCCCGAATTGTCGCGGTTCGGGTGAGTTAGAGTGACAACCAAGTTGCCCGGGATTGGCAAACCCGGGTGAGTTAGATCTAACGGGGCACCTGTCCATTTGCCAATTACTGATACTCTGGAGGATGATTGTTAGATGGATCAGTTTATTATAGGCTCAGTCAACGTCACCGGTGTGGGACATGCATGTCATATATGTTTATATGTTTGATCATTTCAAGTATTCACGTCGATATTGAATTGTGAACTTTAGCATTTGGCATATTGAGAAAGAATATTAATGTGCATTTTATCTAGAGTAATGGTGACGAGCTTGGACTGTCTCTCGACGGAGAGCTCAGTTCGAGGAGGATATTGACTACCCACGCGTCTTTTATGTGATTACATGTTGTTTGAACTAATTGTGTTATTCGTAAATGTGCACTAAGGTTTTTATTTTCATTAATATGTATACTGAGTGAGAAATAGTTATTGTGGGACGAAATGTTGGATTTTGATGTTATGAACCGCGAGTGGGAATACATGCTTCGTAAGGGGGTCGGGGTGACCGGCTTATCACCTCATTGATCTAGTGGTTTTGCTCACCCCCATCATTCTTTCCTTTTCAGGCTGTTGATATCGTTTTGGTTGGAGGTTTTCCAATCGTTTGCTCGTCATCCAATCAGTGTTTTGGGTATTTTATCTTTTATGTAAATTGACGGATTTATTTGGTGACCCCCTTATGTTCTTTTTGGTACTCTCGCGATGTTATATCGTTCATGTATATTTTCTTTAAACTAAGTTACACCGTTGTATTTTGTACCTTTGTAAATCCTTGTTGATACTTTATGAGATGATGTCCTCCCTCGGGTTGTACCCGTTGTTATCGGTTGTTCAGTTCTACAGGTACTTGATAGCAAGCCTTACGTTTTCTATAAATTTTGTGGAGTGGAGTGCACCCATTCCGCGAAATTTATAGTTAACGTGGCGGTTGTTGGGTTCTGTCTGGGGTCGGGGCGTGATAGTTATGATCAACATTTCAATGGATATTTTCTTCATTTTGATACTCAATCGCTTGTTATGACCAACATTTCCTTCGTTTCGATGCATATTCCTTCATTTTGATGTTCATTCGCTTGTTATGATCAATATTTCCTTCGTTTCAATGCATATTTCTTTATTTTGAGGGTCATTCGCTTGTTATGATCAACATTTTCTTCGTTTCGATGCTTATTTTCCTCATTTTGATGCTCATTCTCTCATCACGATCAACATTTCCTTTATTTTGATGCTCATTCGCTTGTTATGATCAACATTTTCTTCGTTTCGATGCATATTTCCTTCACTTTGATGCTCATTTTCCTGTTATGATCAATATTATCTTCGTTTCTATGCATATTTCCTTTATTTTGATGCTCATTCGCTTGTTATGACCAACATTACCTTCGTTTTGATTTATATTCCTTCATTTTGATGCTCATTCACTTGTTATGATCAACATTTCCATCGTTTTGATGCATATTCCTTTATTATGATGCTCATTCGCTTGTTATGATTAACATTTCCTTCGTTTCAATGCATATTTCCTTCATTTTGATTCTCATTCGCTTGTTATGATCAACATTTCCTTCGTTTTGATTCATATTTACTTCATTTCAATGCTCATTCGCTTGTTATGATCAACTTTTCCTTCGTTTGGATGCATGTTTCCTTCATTTTGATGTTCATTCGCTTGTTATGATCCACATTACCTTAGTTTCGTTGCATATTCCTTCATTTTGATGCTCATTTTCTTGTTATGATCAACATTTCCTTCGTTTCAATGCATATTTCTTCATTTTAATGCTCATTCGCTTGTTACGATAAACATTTCCTTTGTTTCGATGCATATTTTCTTCATTTTGAAGCTCATTCCCTCATTACGATGAACATTTCCTTCGTTTTGATGCATATTCCTTCATTTTGATGCTTATTCGCTTGTTATAATCAACATTTCCTTTGTTCCTATGCATATTTCCTCAATTTTGATGCTTATTCACTTGTTATGATCAACATTTCCTTTGTTTGGATGCATGTTTTCTTCATTTTGATGTTTATTCGCTTGTTATGATCAACATTTTCTTCCTTTCGATGCATATTCCTTCATTATTATGCTCATTCACTTGTTATGATTAAGATTTCCTTAGTTTTGATACATATTTCTTTCATTTTGATGCTTATTCTATCATTACGTTCAATATTTCCTTCATTTTGATGTTCATTAGCTTGTTATGATCATTATTTTCTTCGTTTTGATGCATATTTCCTTCATTTTGATGCTCATTCGCTTGTTATGATCAACTTTCCTTTGTTTCAATGCATATTTCCTTCATATTGAAGCTCATTCGGTTGTCATGATCAACATTACCTTCGTTTCGATGCATATTCCTTCATTTTTATGCTCATTCACCTGTTATGATCAACATTTCCTTCGTTTTGATGCATATTCCTTCATTATGATGCTCATTCGCTTGTTATGATCAACATTTCCTTCGTTTCAATGCATATTTCCTTCATTTTGATGCTCATTCTCTTGTTATGATCAACATTTCCTTCGTTTTGATGAATATTCATTCATTTATGTGCTCATTCGCTTGTTATAATCAACATTTCCTTCATTTCGATGTATATTTCCTTCATTTTGATGCCCATTCTCTAATTACGTTCAACATTTCAATTAATTTGATTCTCATTCGCTTGTTATGATCAACATTTCCTTCGTTTTGATTCATATTTACTTCATTTCAATGCTCATTCGCTTGTTATGATCAACTTTTCCTTCGTTTGGATGCATGTTTCCTTCATTTTGATGTTCATTTGCTTGTTATGATCCACATTACCTTAGTTTCGTTGCATATTCCTTCATTTTGATGCTCATTTTCTTGTTATGATCAACATTTCCTTCGTTTCAATGCATATTCCTTCATTTTAATGCTCATTCGCTTGTTACGATAAACATTTCCTTTGTTTCGATGCATATTTTCTTCATTTTGAAGCTCATTCCCTCATTACGATGAACATTTCCTTCGTTTCGATGCATATTCCTTCATTTTGATGCTTATTCGCTTGTTATAATCAACATTTCCTTTGTTCCTATGCATATTTCCTCAATTTTGATGCTTATTCACTTGTTATGATCAACATTTCCTTTGTTTGGATGCATGTTTTCTTCATTTTGATGTTTATTCGCTTGTTATGATCAACATTTTCTTCCTTTCGATGCATATTCCTTCATTATTATGCTCATTCACTTGTTATGATTAAGATTTCCTTAGTTTTGATACTTATTTCTTTCATTTTGATGCTTATTCTATCATTACGTTCAATATTTCCTTCATTTTGATGCTCATTAGCTTGTTATGATCATTATTTTCTTCGTTTTGATGCATATTTCCTTCATTTTGATGCTCATTCGCTTGTTATGATCAACTTTACTTTGTTTCAATGCATATTTCCTTCATATTGAAGCTCATTCGGTTGTCATGATCAACATTACCTTCGTTTCGATGCATATTCCTTCATTTTGATGCTCATTCACCAGTTATGATCAACATTTCCTTCGTTTTGATGCATATTCCTTCATTATGATGCTCATTCGCTTGTTATGATCAACATTTCCTTCGTTTCAATGCATATTTCCTTCATTTTGATGCTCATTCGATAGTTATGATCAACATTTCTTTCGTTTTGATGAATATTCCTTCATTTTTGTGCTCATTCGCTTGTTATAATCAACATTTCCTTCGTTTCGATGTATATTTCCTTCATTTTGATGTCCATTCTCTAATTACGTTCAACATTTCCTTTAATTTGATTCTCATTCGCTTGTTATGATCAACATTTCCTTCGTTTTGATGCATATTTACTTCATTTTAATGCTCATTCGCTTGTTATGATCAACTTTTCCTTCATTTGGATTGATATTTCCTTCATTTTGATGCTCATTGGCTTGTTATGATCCACATTACCTTCGTTTCGTTGCATATTCCTTCATTTTGATGCTCATTTGCTTGTTATGATCAACATTTCCTTCGTTTCGATACATATTTACTTTATTTTGATGCTCATTCTCTCATTACGATCAACTTTTCCTTCATATTGATGCTCATTAGCTTGTTATGATCAACATTTCCTTGGTTTTGGTGCATATTTCCTTCATTTTGATGCTCATTCTCTAATTACGATCAACATTTACTTCATTTTGATGCTCATTCGTTTGTTATGATCAACATTTCCTTCGTTTCGATGCATATTTCCTTCAATTTGATGCTCATTCGCTTGTTACATACAATATTTCCTTCGTTTCGATGCATATTCCTTCATTTTGATACTCATTTGCTTATAATGATCAACATTTCCTACGTTTTGATGCATAATTACTTTATTTTGATGCTCATTCTCTAAGTGCGATCAAAATTTCCTTCATTTTGATGCTCATTCGCTTGTTATGATCAACATTTCCTTCGTTTTGATGCATATTTCCTTCATTTTGATGTTCATTCGTTCGTTATGAACAATAATTCTTTCCTTTTAATGCATATTTTCTTCATTTTGATGCTCATTCTCTTATTACGATTAACATTTCCTTCATTTTGATGATCATTCGGTTGTTACGATCAATATTTTCTTCATTTCGTTGCATATTTCCTTCATTTTTATGCTCATTCGCTTGTTATGACCAACATTTCCTTAGTTTCTATGCATATTCCTTCATTTTGATGTTCATTCGCTTTGTTATGATCAATATTTCCTTCGTTTCGATGCATATTTCTACATTTTGATGGTCATTCGCTTGTTATGATCAACATTTTCTTCGTTTCGATGCTTATTTTCCTCATTTTGATGCTCATTCTCTCATCACAATCAACATTTCCTTCATTTTGATGTTCATTTGCTAGTTATGATCAACATTTCCTTCGTTTCGATGCATATTTCCTTCACTTTGATGCTCATTTTCCTATTATGATCAACATGACCTTCGTTTCGATGCATATTCCTTCATTTTGATGCTCATTCACTTGTTATGATCAACATTTCCTTTGTTTTGATGCATATTCCTTCATTATGATGCTCATTCGCTTGTTATGATCAACATTTCCTTCGTTTCAATGCATATTTCCATCATTTTGATGCTCAATCGCTCGTTATGACCAACATTTCCTTCGTTTCGATGCATATTCCTTCATTTTGATGTTCATTCGCTTGTTATGATCAATATTTCCTTCGTTTCGCTGCATATTTCTTCATTTTGATGGTCATTCGCTTGTTATGATCAACATTTTCTTCGTTTCGATGCTTATTTTCCTTATTTTGATGCTCATTCTCTCATCACGATCAACATTTCCTTCATTTTGATGTTCATTCGCTAGTTATGATCAACATTTCCTTCGTTTCGATGCATATTTCCTTCACTTTGATGCTCATTTTCCTGTTATGATCAACATGACCTTCGTTTCGATGCATATTCCTTCATTCTGATGCTCATTCACTTGTTATGATCAACATTTCCTTTGTTTTGATGCATATTCCTTCAATATGATGCCCATTCGCTTGTTATGATCAACATTTCCTTCGTTTCAATGCATATTCCTTCCTTTTGATGTTCAATTGCTTGTTATGATCAATATTTCCTTCGTTTCGATGCATATTTCTTCATTTTGATGGTCATTCACTTGTTATGATCAACATTTTCTTCGTTTCGATGCTTATTTTTCTCATTTTGATGCTCATTCTCTCATCACGATCAACATTTGCTTCATTTTGAGGCTCATTCGCTTGTTATGATCAACATTTCCTTCGTTCGATGCATATTTCCTTCACTTTGATGCTAATTTTCCTGTTATGATCAACATTATCTTCGTTTCAATTCATATTTCCTTTAATTTGATGCTCATTCGCTTGTTATGATCAACATTACCTTCGTTTCGATGCATATTCCTTCATTTTGATGCTCATTCACCTGTTATGATCAACATTTCCTTCGTTTTGATGCATATTCTTTCATTATGATGCTCATTCGCTTGTTATGATCAACATTTCCTTCGTTTCAATGCATATTTCCTTCATTTTGATGCTTATTCGCTTGTTATGATCAACATTTCCTTCGTTTGATGAATATTCCTTCATTTTTGTGCTCATTCACTTGTTATAATCAACATTTCCTTCGTTTCGATGTATATTTCCTTCATTTTGATGCCCATTCTCTAGTTACGTTCGACATTTCCTTTAATTTGATTTTCATTCAGTTGATATGATCAACATTACCTTCGTTTCGATGCATATTCCTTCATTTTGATGCTCATTCACTTGTTATGATCAACTTTTCCTTCGTTTTGATGCATATTCCTTCATATAATGCTCATTCGCTTGTTATGATCTACATTTCCTTCGTTTCAATGCATATTTCCTTCATTTTGATGCTCATTCGCTTGTTATGATCAACATTTCCTTCGTTTTTACGAATATTTCTTCATTTTTGTGCTCATTCGCTTGTTATAATCAACATTTCCTTCGAATCGATATATATTTCCTTTATTTTGACGGCTGTTCTCTTATTACATTCAATATTTCCTTTAATTTGATTCTCATTTACTTGTTATGATCAACATTTCCTTCGTTTTGATGCATATTTACTTCATTTTGATGCTCATTCGCTTGTTATGATCAATATTTCTTTCGTTTCGATGCATATTTCCTTTATTTTGATACTCATTTGCTTGTTATGATCAACATTTCCTTCGTTTTGATGCATATTTCCTTTATTTTGATACTCATTTGCTTGTTATGATCAACATTTCCTTCGTTTCGATACATATTTACTTTATTTTGATGCTCATTCTCTCATTACGATCAACTTTTCCTTCATATTGATGCTCATTAGCTTGTTATGATCAACATTTCCTTGGTTTTGGTACATATTTCCTTCATTTTGATGCTCATTCTCCATTACGATCAACATTTACTTCATTTTGATGTTCATTCTCTCATTACGATCAATATTCACTTCATTTTAATGCTCATTCGCTTGTTATGATCAGCATTTCCTTCGTTTTGATGCATATTTCCTTCATTTCAATGCATATTTCATTCATTTTCATGCTCATTCGCTTGTTATGATCAACATTTCCTTCTTTTCAATGCATATTTCCTTCATTTTGATGCTCATTCGCTTGTTACGAACAACTTTTCCTTCGTTTCGATGAATATTCCTTCATTTTGATACTCATTCGCTTATTATGATCAACATTTCCTACATTTTGATGCATAGTTACTTTATTTTGATGCTCATTCTCTAAGTACGATCAAAACTTCCTTCATTTTGATGCTCATTAGCTTGTTATGATCAATATTTCATTCATTTTGACGCATATTTCCTTCATTTTGATGCTCATTCGTTCAATATTTCATTCGTTTTGATGCATAATTACTTTATTTTGATGCTCATTCTCTAAGTACGATGCATATTTCCTACACTTAGATGCTCATTAGCTTGTTATGATCAATATTTCATACGTTTTGATGCATATTTCCTTCATTTTGATGCTCATTCGTTCGTTATGACCATTCGTACGATGCATATTTCCTTTATTTTGATGTTCATTTGCTTGTTATGATCAACATTTCATTTGTTTCGATGCATATTTACTTTATTTTGATGTTCATTCTCTCATTACGATCAACTTTACTTTATTTTGATGCTCATTCGCTTGTTATGATCAGCATTTCCTTCGTTTCGATGCATATTTCCTTCATCTCAATGCATATTTCATTCATTTTGATGCTTATTCGCTTGTTATGATCAACATTTCCTTCGTTTCAATGCATATTTCATTCATTTTGATGCTCATTCGCTTGTCACGAACAACATTTCCTTCGTTTCGAAGCATATTCCTTCATTTTGATACTCATTCGCTTATTATGATCAACATTTCCTACGTTTTGATGCATAATTACTTTATTTTGATGCTCATTCTCTAAGTGAGATCAAAATTTCCTTCATTTTGATGCTCATTCGCTTGTTATGATCAACATTTCCTTCATTTTGATGCATATTTCCTTCATTTTGATGCTCATTCGTTCGTTAGGAACAACAATTCTTTCGTTTTGATGCATATTTTCTTCATTTTGATGCTCATTCTCTCATTACGATCAACATTTCATTCATTTTGATGATCATTCGGTTGTTACGATCAATATTTTCTTTGTTTCGTTGCATATTTCCTTTATTTTGATGCTCATTCGCTTGTTATGACCAACATTTTCTTCGTTTCGATGCATATTCCTTCATTTTGATGTTCATTCGCTTGTTATGATCAATATTTCCTTCGTTTCGATGCATATTTCTTCATTTTGATACTCATTCGCTTATTATGATCAACATTTCCTACATTTTGATGCATAGTTACTTTATTTTGATGCTCATTCTCTTAGTACGATCAAAATTTCCTTCATTTTGATGCTCATTAGCTTGTTATGATCAATATTTCATTCATTTTGATGCATATTTCCTTCATTTTGATGCTCATTTGTTCGTTATGAACAACAATTCATTCGTTTTGACGCATATTTTTTTCTTTTTGATGCTCATTCTCTCATTACGCAACATTTCCTTCATTTTGATGATCATTCGGTTGTTACGATCAATATTTTCTACGTTTCGTTGCATATTTCCTTCATTTTGATGCTCATTCGCTTGTTATGACCAACATTTTCTTCGTTTCGATGCATATTCCTTCATTTTGATGTTCATTCGCTTGTTATGTTCAATATTTCATTCGTTTCGATGCATATTCCTTCATTTTGATGCTCATTCGCTTGTTATGATCAATATTTTCTTCATTTCGATGCTTATTTTCCTCATTTTGATGCTCATTCTCTCATTACAATCAACATTTCCCTCATTTTGATGCTCATTCGCTTGTTATGATAAGCATTTCCTTCGTTTCGATGCATATTTCCTTCATTTCAATGCATATTTCCTTCATTTTGATGCTCATTCGTTTGTTATAATCAACATTTCCTTCGTTTCGATGCATATTTCCTTCATTTATGCTCATTCGCTTGTCACGAACAACATTTCCTTCGTTTCGAAGCATATTCCTTCATTTTGATACTCATTCGCTTATTATGATCAACATTTCCTACGTTTTGATGAATAATTACTTTATTTTGATGCTCATTCTCTAAGTGAGATCAAAATTTCCTTCATTTTGATGCTCATTCGCTTGTTATGATCAACATTTCCTTCATTTTGATGCATATTTCCTTCATTTTGATGCTCATTCGTTCGTTATGAACAACAATTCTTTCGTTTTGATGCATATTTTCTTCATTTTGATGCTCATTCTCTCATTACGATAAACATTACCTTCATTTTGATGATCATTCGGTTGTTACGATCAATATTTTCTTCGTTTCGTTGCATATTTCCTTCATTTTGATGCTCATTCCCTTGTTACGATCAACATTACTTTCGTTTCGATGCATATTCCTTCATTTTGATGTTCATTCGCTTGTTATGATCAATATTTCCTTCGTTTTGATGAATATTCCTTCATTTTTGTGCTCATTCGCTTGTTATAATCAACATTTCCTTCGTTTCAATCTATATTTCCTTCATTTTGATGCCCATTCTCTAATTACGTTCAACATTTCCTTTAATTTGATTCTCATTCGCTTGTTATGATCAACATTTCCTTCGTTTTAATGCATATTTACTTCATTTTAATGCTCATTCGCTTGTTATGATAAACTTTTCCTTCGTTTGGATGCATGTTTCCTTCATTTTGATGCTCATTCGCTTGTTATGATCCACATTACCTTCGTTTCATTGCATATTCTTTCATTTTGATGTTCATTTGCTTGTTATGATCAACATTTCCTTCATTTCGATGCATATTCCTTCATTTTAATGCTCATTCGCTTGTTACGATAAACATTTCCTTTGTTTCGATGCATATTTTCTTCATTTTGAAGCTCATTTTCTCATTACGATGAACATTTCCTTCGTTTTGATGCATATTCCTTCATTTTGATACTTATTCGCTTGTTATAATCAACATTTCCTTTGTTCCTATGCATATTTCCTTAATTTTGATGCTTATTCACTTGTTATGATCAACATTTCATTCGTTTGGATTCTTGTTTTCTTCATTTTGATGCTCATTCGCTTCTTATGATCAACATTTTCTTCTTTTCGATGCATATTCCTTCATTATTATGCTTATTCGCATGATATGATCAAGATTTCCTTAGTTTTGATACATATTTCTTTCATTTTGATGTTTATTCTATCATTACGATCAATATTTCCTTCATTTTGATGCTCATTAGCTTGTTATGATCATCATTTTTTTCATTTTGATGCATATTTACTTCATTTTGATGCTCATTCGCTTGTTATGATCAACTTTCCTTCGTTTCAATGCATATTTCCTTCATATTGAAGCTCATTCGGTTGTTATGATCAACATTACCTTCGTTTCGATGCATATTCCTTCATTTTGATGCTCATTCACTTGTTATGATCAACATTTCCTTCGTTTTGATGCATATTCTTTCATTATGATGCTCATTCGCTTGTTATGATCAACATTTCCTTCGTTTCAATGCATATTTCCTTCATTTTGATGCTTATTCGCTTGTTATGATCAACATTTCCTTAGTTTTGATACATATTTCTTTCATTTTGATGCTCATTTTCTCATCACGATCAACATTTCCTTCATTTTGATGCTCATTCGCTTGTTATGATCAACTTTTCCTTCGTTTGGATGCATGTTTCCTTCATTTTGATGCTCATTCGCTTGTTATGATCAACATTACCTTTGTTTCGATGCATATTTCATTCATTTTGATGCTCATTTGTTTGTTATGATCAATATTTCCTTCGTTTCGATGCATATTTTCTTCATTTTGAAGCTCATTCTCACATTACGATGAACATTTCCTTCGTTTTGATGCATATTCCTTCATTTTGATGCTCATTCGCTTGTATAATCAACATTTCCTTTGTTCCTATGCATATTTCCCTTATTTTGATGCTTATTCACTTGTTATGATCAACATTTCCTTCGTTCGATGCATATTTCCTTCACTTTGATGCTAATTTTCCTGTTATGATCAACATTATCTTCGTTTCAATTCATATTTCCTTTAATTTGATGCTCATTCGCTTGTTATGATCAACATTACCTTCGTTTCGATGCATATTCCTTCATTTTGATGCTCATTCACCTGTTATGATCAACATTTCCTTCGTTTTGATGCATATTCTTTCATTATGATGCTCTTTCGCTTGTTATGATCAGCATTTCCATCGTTTCAATGCATATTTCCTTCATTTTAATGCTTATTCGCTTGTTATGATCAACATTTCCTTCGTTTGATGAATATTCCTTCATTTTTGTGCTCATTCACTTGTTATAATCAACATTTCCTTCGTTTCGATGTATATTTCCTTCATTTTGATGCCCATTCTCTAGTTACGTTCGACATTTCCTTTAATTTGATTCTCATTCAGTTGATATGATCAACATTACCTTCGTTTCGATGCATATTCCTTCATTTTGATGCTCATTCACTTGTTATGATCAACTTTTCCTTCGTTTTGATGCATATTCCTTCATTATGATGCTCATTCACTTGTTATGATCAACATTTCCTTCGTTTCAATGCATATTTCCTTCATTTTGATGCTCATTCGCTTGTTATGATCAACATTTCCTTCGTTTTTACGAATATTTCTTCATTTTTGTGCTCATTCGCTTGTTATAATCAACATTTCCTTCGAATCGATATATATTTCCTTCATTTTGACGGCTGTTCTCTTATTACATTCAATATTTCCTTTAATTTGATTCTCATTTACTTGTTATGATCAACATTTCCTACGTTTTGATGCATATTTACTTCATTTTGATGCTCATTCGCTTGTTATGATCAATATTTCTTTCGTTTCGATGCATATTTCCTTTATTTTGATACTCATTTGCTTGTTATGATCAATATTTCCTTCGTTTTGATGCATATTTCCTTTATTTTGATACTCATTTGCTTGTTATGATCAACATTTCCTTTGTTTCGATACATATTTACTTTATTTTGATGCTCATTCTCTCATTACGATCAACTTTTCCTTCATATTGATGCTCATTAGCTTGTTATGATCAACATTTCCTTGGTTTTGGTACATATTTCCTTCATTTTGATGCTCATTCTCCATTACGATCAACATTTACTTCATTTTGATGTTCATTCTCTCATTACGATCAATATTCACTTCATTTTAATGCTCATTCGCTTGTTATGATCAGCATTTCCTTCGTTTTGATGCATATTTCCTTCATTTCAATGCATATTTCATTCATTTTGATGCTCATTCGCTTGTTATGATCAACATTTCCTTCTTTTCAATGCATATTTCCTTCATTTTGATGCTCATTCGCTTGTTACGAACAACTTTTCCTTCGTTTCGATGAATATTCCTTCATTTTGATACTCATTCGCTTATTATGATCAACAATTCCTACATTTTGATGCATAGTTACTTTATTTTGATGCTCATTCTCTAAGTACGATCAAAACTTCCTTCATTTTGATGCTCATTAGCTTGTTATGATCAATATTTCATTCATTTTGATGCATATTTCCTTCATTTTGATGCTCATTCGTTCAATATTTCATTCGTTTTGATGCATAATTACTTTATTTTGATGCTCATTCTCTAAGTACGATACATATTTCCTACACTTAGATGCTCATTACCTTGTTATGATCAATATTTCATACGTTTTGATGCATATTTCCTTCATTTTGATGCTCATTCGTTCGTTATGACCATTCGTACGATGCATATTTCCTTTATTTTGATGCTCATTTGCTTGTTATGATCAACATTTCATTTGTTTCGATGCATATTTACTTTATTTTGATGTTCATTCTCTCATTACGATCAACTTTACTTTATTTTGATGCTCATTCGCTTGTTATGATCAGCATTTCCTTCGTTTCGATGCATACTTCCTTCATCTCAATGCATATTTCATTCATTTTGATGCTTATTCGCTTGTTATGATCAACATTTCCTTCGTTTCAATGCATATTTCATTCATTTTGATGCTCATTCTCTTGTTACGAACAACTTTTCCTTCGTTTCGATGCATATTCCTTCATTTTGATATTCATTCTCTTATTATGATAAACATTTCCAACGTTTTGATGCGTAATTACTTTATTTTGATGCTCATTCTCTAAGTACGATGCATATTTCCTACACTTAGACGCTCATTAGGTTGTTATGATCAATATTTCATTCGTTTTGATGCATATTTCCTTCATTTAGATGCTCATTCGTTCGTGATGAAAACAATTCTTTCGTTTTGATGCATATTTTCTTCATTTTGATGTTCATTCTCTCATTACGATCAACATTTCATTCATTTTGATGATCATTCGGTTGTTACGATCAATATTTTCTTTGTTTCGTTGCATATTTCCTTTATTTTGATGCTCATTCGCTTGTTATAACCAACATTTTCTTCGTTTCGATGCATATTCCTTCATTTTGATGTTCATTCGCTTGTTATGATCAATATTTCCATCGTTTCGATGCATATTTCTTCATTTTGATACTCATTCGCTTATTATGATCAACATTTCCTACATTTTGATGCATAGTTACTTTATTTTGATGCTCATTCTCTTAGTACGATCAAAATTTCCTTCATTTTGAGGCTCATTAGCTTGTTATGATCAATATTTCATTCATTTTGATGTATATTTCCTTCATTTTGATGCTCATTCGTTCGTTATGAACAACAATTCATTCGTTTTGACGCATATTTTCTTCTTTTTGATGCTCATTCTCTCATTACGCAACATTTCCTTCATTTTGATGATCATTCGGTTGTTACGATCAATATTTTCTACGTTTCGTTGCATATTTCCTTCATTTTGATGCTCATTCGCTTGTTATGACCAACATTTTCTTCGTTTCGATGCATATTCCTTCATTTTGATGTTCATTCGCTTGTTATGTTCAATATTTCATTCGTTTCGATGCATATTCCTTCATTTTGATGCTCATTCGCTTGTTATGATCAATATTTTCTTCATTTGGATGCTTATTTTCCTCATTTTGATGCTCATTCTCTCATTACAATCAACATTTCCCTCATTTTGATGTTTATTCGCTTGTTATGATCAGCATTTCCTTCGTTTCGATGCATATTTCCTTCATTTCAATGCATATTTCCTTCATTTTGATGCTCATTCGTTTGTTATGATCAACATTTCCTTCGTTTCGATGCATATTTCCTTCATTTATGCTCATTCGCTTGTCACGAACAACATTTCCTTCGTTTCGATGCATATTCCTTCATTTTGATACTCATTCGCTTATTATGATCAACATTTCCTATGTTTTGATGCATAATTACTTTATTTTGATGCTCATTCTCTAAGTGAGATCAAAATTTCCTTCATTTTGATGCTCATTCGCTTGTTATGATCAACATTTCCTTCATTTTGATGCTCATTCGTTCGTTAGGAACAACAATTCTTTCGTTTTGATGCATATTTTCTTCATTTTGATGCTCATTCTCTCATTACGATAAACATTACCTTTATTTTGATGATCATTCGGTTGTTACGATCAATATTTTCTTCGTTTGGTTGCATATTTCCTTCATTTTGATGCTCATTCCCTTGTTATGATCAACATTACTTTCGTTTCGATGCATATTCCTTCATTTTGATGTTCATTCGCTTGTTATGATCAATATTTCCTTCGTTTTGATGAATATTCCTTCATTTTTGTGCTCATTCGCTTGTTATAATCAACATTTCCTTCGTTTCAATCTATATTTCCTTCATTTTGATGCCCATTCTCTAATTACGTTCAACATTTCCTTTAATTTGATTCTCATTCGCTTGTTATGATCAACATTTCCTTCGTTTTGATGCATATTTACTTCATTTTAATGCTCATTCGCTTGTTATGATAAACTTTTCCTTCGTTTGGATGCATGTTTCCTTCATTTTGATGCTCATTCGCTTGTTATGATCCACATTACCTTCGTTTCATTGCATATTCTTTCATTTTGATGTTCATTTGCTTGTTATGATCAACATTTCCTTCATTTCGATGCATATTCCTTCATTTTAATGCTCATTCGCTTGTTACGATAAACATTTCCTTTGTTTCGATGCATATTTTCTTCATTTTGAAGCTCATTTTCTCATTAAGATGAACATTTCCTTCGTTTTGATGCATATTCCTTCATTTTGATACTTATTCGCTTGTTATAATCAACATTTCCTTTGTTCCTATGCATATTTCCTTAATTTTGATGCTTATTCACTTGTTATGATCAACATTTCATTCGTTTGGATTCATGTTTTCTTCATTTTGATGCTCATTCGCTTCTTATGATCAACATTTTCTTCTTTTCGATGCATATTCCTTCATTATTATGCTCATTCGCTTGATATGATCAAGATTTCCTTAGTTTTGATACATATTTATTTCATTTTGATGTTTATTCTATCATTACGATCAATATTTCCTTCATTTTGATGCTCATTAGCTTGTTATGATCATCTTTTTCTTCATTTTGATGCATATTTACTTCATTTTGATGCTCATTCGCTTGTTATGATCAACTTTCCTTCGTTTCAATGCATATTTCCTTCATATTGAAGCTCATTCGGTTGTTATGATCAACATTACCTTCGTTTCGATGCATATTCCATCATTTTGATGCTCATTCACTTGTTATGATCAACATTTCCTTTGTTTTGATGCATATTCTTTCATTATAATGCTCATTCGCTTGTTATGATCAACATTTCCTTCGTTTCAATGCATATTTCCTTCATTTTGATGCTTATTCGCTTGTTATGATCAACATTTCCTTAGTTTTGATACATATTTCTTTCATTTTGATGCTCATTTTCTCATCACGATCAACATTTCCTTCATTTTGATGCACATTCGCTTGTTATGATCAACTTTTCCTTCGTTTGGATGCATGTTTCCTTCATTTTGATGCTCATTCGCTTGTTATGATCAACATTACCTTCGTTTCGATGCATATTTCCTTCATTTTGATGCTCATTTGTTTGTTATGATCAATATTTCCTTCGTTTCGATGCATATTTTCTTCATTTTGAAGCTCATTCTCACATTACGATGAACATTTCCTTCATTTTGATGCATATTCCTTCATTTTGATGCTCATTCGCTTGTATAATCAACATTTCCTTTTTTCCTATGCATATTTCCCTTATTTTGATGCTTATTCACTTGTTATGATCAACATTTCCTTAGTTTGGATGCATGTTTTCTTTATTTTGATGCTTATTCGCTTGTTACGATCAACATTTTCTTCGTTTCGATGCATATTCCTTCATTATTATGCTCATTCGCTTGTTATGATCAAGATTTCCTTAGTTTTGATACATATTTCTTTCATTTTGATGCTCATTTTCTCATCACGATCAACATTTCCTTCATTTTGATGCTCATTCGCTTGTTATGATCAACATTTCCTTCGTTTTGATGCATATTTCCTTCACTTTGATGCTCATTTTCCTGTTATGATCAACATTATCTTCGTTTCGTTGCATATTTCCTTTATTTTGATGATCATTCGCTTGTTATGATCAACATTACCTTCGTTTCGACGCATATTTCTTCATTTTGATGCTCATTCACTTGTTATGATCAACATTTCCTTCGTTTTGATGCATATTCCTTCATTATGATACTCATTCGCTTGTTATGATCAACATTTCCTTCGTTTCAATGCATATTTCCTTCATTTTGATGCTCGTTCACTTGTTATGATCAATATTTCCTTCGTTTTGATTAATATTCCTTCATTTTTGTGCTCATTCGCTTGTTATAATCAACATTTCCTTCGTTTCGATGTATATTTCCTTCATTTTGATGCTCATTCTCTAATTAAGTTCAACATTTCCTTTAATTTGATTCTCATTCGCTTGTTATGATCAACATTTCCTTCGTTTTGATGCATATTTACTTCATTTTAATGTTCATTCGCTTGTTATGATCAACTTTTCCTTCGTTTGGATTAATGTTTCCTTCATTTTGATGCTCATTCACTTGTTATGATCGACATCACCTTCGTTTCGTTGCATATTCCTTCATTTTGATGCTCATTTGCTTATTATGATCAACATTTCCTTTGTTTCGGTGCATATTCCTTCATTTTAATGCTCATTCGCTTGTTACGATAAACATTTCCTTTGTTTCGATGCATATTTTCTTCATTTTGAAGCTCATTCTCTCATTACGATGAACATTTCCTTTGTTTTGATGCATATTCCTTCATTTTGATGCTCATTCGCTTGTTATAATCAACATTTCCTTTGTTCCTATGCATATTTCCTTAATTTTGATGCTTATTCACTTGTTATGATTAACATTTCATTCGTTTGGATGCATGTTATCTTTATTTTGATGCTTATTCGCTTGTTATGATCAACATTTTCTTCGTTTCGATGCATATTCCTTCATTATTATGCTCATTCGCTTGTTATGATCAAGATTTCCTTAGTTTTGATACATATTTCTTTCATTTTGATGATTATTCTATCATTACGATCAATATTTCCTTCATTTTGATGCTCATTAGCTTGTTATGATCATCATTTTCTTCGTTTTGATGCATATTTCCTTCATTTTGATGCTCATTCGCTTGTTATGATCAACTTTCCTTCGTTTCGATGCATATTTCTTTCATTTTGATGCTCATTCGGTTGTTATGATCAACAATACCTTCGTTTAGATGCATATTCCTTCATTTTGATGCTCATTCACTTGTTATGATCAACATTTCCTTCGTTTTGATGCATATTCCTTCATTATGATGCTCATTAGCTTGTTATGATCAACATTTCCTTCGTTTCAATGCATATTTTCTTCATTTTGATGTTCAATCGCTTGTTATGACCAACATTTCCTTCGTTTCGATGCATATTACTTCATTTTGATGTTCATTAGCTTGTTATGATCAATATTTCCTTCGTTTCGATACATATTTCTTCATTTTGATGGTCATTAGCTTGTTATGATCAACATTTTCTTCGTTTTGATGCTTATTTTCCTCATTTTGATGCTCATTCTCTCATCACGATCAACATTTTCTTTATTTTGATGCTCATTCGCTTGTTATGATCGAAATTTCCTTCGTTTCGATGCATATTTCCTTCACTTTGATGCTTATTTTCCTGTTATGATCAACATTATCTTCGTTTCGATGCATATTTCCTTTATTTTGATGCTCATTCGCTTGTTATGATCAACATTACCTTCGTTTTGATGCATATTCCTTCATTTTGATGCTCATTCACTTGTTATGATCAACATTTCCTTTGTTTTGATGCATATTCCTTCATTATGATGCTCATTCGCTTGTTATGATCAACATCTCCTTCGTTTCAATGCATATTTTCTTCATTTTGATGCTCATTCGCTTGTTATGATCAACATTTCCTTCGTTTTGATGAATATTCCATCATTTTTGTGCTCATTCGCTTGTTATAATCAACATTTCCTTCATTTCGATGTATATTTCCTTCATTTTGATGCCCATTCTCTAATTACGTTCAACATTTCCATTAATTTGATTCTCATTCGCCTGTTATGATCAACATTTCCTTCGTTTTGATTCATATTTACTTCATTTTAATGCTCATTCGCTTGTTATGATCAACTTTTCCTTCGTTTGGATGCATGTTTCCTTCATTTTGATGCTCATTCGCTTGTTATGATCCACATTCCCTTCGTTTCGTTGCATATTCCTTCATTTTGATGCTCATTTGCTTGTTATGATCAACATTTCCTTCGTTTAAATGCATATTCCTTCATTTTAATGCTCATTCGCTTGTTACGATAAACATTTCCTTTGTTTCGATGCATATTTTCTTCATTTTGAAGCTCATTCTCTCATTATGATGAACATTTCCTTCGTTTTGATGCATATTCCTTCATTTTGATACTCATTCGCTTGTTATAATCAACATTTCCTTTGTTCCTATGCATATTTCCTTAATTTTGAAGCTTACTCACTTGTTATCATCAACATTTCCTTCGTTTGGATTCATGTTTTCTTCATTTTGATGCTTATTCGCTTGTTATGATCAACATTTTCTTCGTTTCGATGCATCTTCCTTCATTATTATGCTCATTCGCTTGATATGATCAAAATTTCCTTAGTTTTGATACATATTTCTTTCATTTTGATGTTTATTCTATCATTACGATCAATATTTCCTTCATTTTGATGCTCATTAGCTTGTTATGATCATCATTTTCTTCATTTTGATGCATATTTACTTAATTTTAATGCTCATTCGCTTGTTATGATCAACTTTCCTTCGTTTCAATGCATATTTCCTTCATATTGAAGCTCATTCGGTTGTTATGATCAACATTACCTTCGTTTAGATGCATATTCCTTCATTTTGATGCTCATTCACCTGTTATGATCAACATTTCCTTCGTTTTGATGCATATTCCTTCATTATGATGCTCATTCGCTTGTTATGATCAACATTTCCTTCGTTTCAATGCATATTTCCTTCATTTTGATGCTCATTCGCTAGTTATGATCAACATTTCTTTCGTTTTGATGAATATTCCTTCATTTTTGTGCTCATTCGCTTGTTATAATCAACATTTCCTTCGTTTCGATGTATATTTCCTTCATTTTGATGCCCATTCTCTAATTACGTTTAACATTTCCTTTAATTTGATTCTCATTCGCTTGTTATGATCAACATTTCCTTCATTTTTATGCATATTTACTTCATTTTAATGCTCATTCGCTTGTTATGATCAACTTTTCCTTCTTTTGGATGCATGTTTCCTTCATTTTGATGCTCATTCGCTTGTTATGATCAACATTACCTTCGTTTCGACGCATATTTCCTTCATTTTGATGCTCATTCGTTTGTTATGATCAATATTTCCTTCGTTTCGATGCATATTTTCTTCATTTTGAAGCTCATTCTCACATTACGATGAACATTTCCTTCGTTTTGATGCATATTCCTTCATTTTGATGCTCATTCGCTTGTATAATCAACATTTCCTTTGTTCCTATGCATATTTCCTTAATTTTGATGCTTATTCACTTGTTATGATCAACATTTCCTTCGTTTGGATGCATGTTTTCTTTATTTTGATGCTTATTTGCTTGTTATGATCAACATTTTCTTCGTTTCGATGCATATTCCTTCATTATTATGCTCATTCGCTTGTTATGATCAAGATTTCCTTGGTTTTGATACATATTTCTTTCATTTTGATGCTCATTTTCTCATCACGATCAACATTTCCTTCATTTTGATGCTCATTCGCTTGTTATGATCAACATTTCCTTCGTTTCGATGCATATTTCCTTCACTTTGATGCTCATTTTCCTGTTATGATCAACATTATCTTCGTTTCGTTGCATATTTCCTTTATTTTGATGATCATTCGCTTGTTATTATCAACATTACCTTTGTTTCGACGCATATTCCTTCATTTTGATGCTCATTCACTTGTTATGATCAACATTTCCTTCGTTTTGATGCATATTCCTTCATTATGATACTCATTCGCTTGTTATGATCAACATTTCCTTCGTTTCAATGCATATTTCCTTCATTTTGATGCTCGTTCACTTGTTATGATCAACATTTCCTTCGTTTTGATTAATATTCCTTCATTTTTGTGCTCATTCGCTTGTTATAATCAACATTTCCTTCGTTTCGATGTATATTTCCTTCATTTTGATGCTCATTCTCTAATTAAGTTCAACATTTCCTTTAATTTGATTCTCATTCGCTTGTTATGATCAACATTTCCTTCGTTTTGATGCATATTTACCTCATTTTAATGTTCATTCGCTTGTTATGATCAACTTTTCCTTCGTTTGGATGAATGTTTCCTTCATTTTGATGCTCATTCGCTTGTTATGTCCACATTACCTTCGTTTCGTTGCATATTCCTTCATTTTGATGCTCATTTGCTTATTATGATCAACATTTCCTTCGTTTTGATGCATATTCCTTCATTTTAATGCTCATTCGCTTGTTACGAAAAACATTTCCTTTGTTTCGATGCATATTTTCTTCATTTTGAAGCTCATTCTCTCATTACGATGAACATTTCCTTTGTTTTGATGCATATTCCTTCATTTTGATGCTCATTCGCTTGTTATAATCAACATTTCCTTTGTTCCTATGCATATTTCCTTAATTTTGATGCTTATTCACTTGTTATGATTAACATTTCATTCGTTTGGATGCATGTTATCTTTATTTTGATGCTTATTCGCTTGTTATGATCAACATTTTCTTCGTTTCGATGCATATTCCTTCATTATTATGCTCATTCGCTTGTTATGATCAAGATTTCCTTAGTTTTGATACATATTTCTTTCATTTTGATGATTATTCTATCATTACGATCAATATTTCCTTCATTTTGATGCTAATTAGCTTGTTATGATCATCATTTTCTTCGTTTTGATGCATATTTCCTTCATTTTGATGTTCATTCGCTTGTTATGATCAACTTTCCTTCGTTTCGATGCATATTTCTTTCATTTTGATGCTCATTCGGTTGTTATGATCAACATTACCTTCGTTTAGATGCACATTCCTTCATTTTGATGCTCATTCACTTGTTATGATCAACATTTCCTTCGTTTTGATGCATATTCCTTCATTATGATGCTCATTCGCTTGTTATGATCAACATTTCCTTCGTTTCAATGCATATTTTCTTCATTTTGATGTTCAATCGCTTGTTATGACCAACATTTCCTTCGTTTCGATGCATATTCCTTCATTTTGATGTTCATTAGCTTGTTATGATCAATATTTCCTTCGTTTCGATACATATTTCTTCATTTTGATGGTCATTAGCTTGTTATGATCAACATTTTCTTCGTTTTGATGCTTATTTTCCTCATTTTGATGCTCATTCAATCATCACGATCAACATTTTCTTTATTTTGATGCTCATTCGCTAGTTATGATAAAAATTTCCTTCGTTTCGATGCATATTTCCTTCACTTTGATGCTTATTTTCCTGTTATGATCAACATTATCTTCATTTCGATGCATATTTCCTTTATTTTGATGCTCATTCGCTTGTTATGATCAACATTACCTTCGTTTTGATGCATATTCCTTCATTTTGATGCTCATTCACTTGTTATGATCAACATTTCCTTTGTTTTGATGCATATTCCTTCATTATGATGCTCATTCGCTTGTTATAATCAACATTTCCTTCGTTTCAATGCATATTTTCTTCATTTTGATGCTCATTCGCTTGTTATGATCAACATTTCCTTCGTTTTGATGAATATTCCATTATTTTTGTGCTCATTCGCTTGTTATAATCAACATTTCTTTCATTTCGATGTATATTTCCTTCATTTTGATGCCCATTCTCTAATTACGTTCAACGTTTCCATTAATTTGATAATCATTCGCTTGTTATGATCAACATTTCATTCGTTTTGATTCATATTTACTTCATTTTAATGTTCATTTGTTTCTTATGATCAACTTTTCCTTCGTTTGGATTAATGTTTCCTTCATTTTGATGCTCATTCGCTTGTTATGATCGACATTACCTTCGTTTCGTTGCATATTCCTTCATTTTGATGCTCATTTGCTTATTATGATCAACATTTCCTTCGTTTCGATGCATATTCCTTCATTTTAATGCTCATTCGCTTGTTACGATAAACATTTCCTTTGTTTCGATGCATATTTTCTTCATTTTGAAGCTCATTCTCTCATTACGATGAACATTTCCTTTGTTTTGATGCATATTCCTTCATTTTGATGCTCATTCGCTTGTTATAATCAACATTTCCTTTGTTCCTATGCATATTTCCTTAATTTTGATGCTTATTCACTTGTTATGATTAACATTTCATTCGTTTGGATGCATGTTATCTTTATTTTGATGCTTATTCGCTTGTTATGATCAACATTATCTTCGTTTCGATGCATATTCCTTCATTATTATGCTCATTCGCTTGTTATGATCAAGATTTCCTTAGTTTTGATACATATTTCTTTCATTTTGATGATTATTCTATCACTACGATCAATATTTCCTTCATTTTGATGCTCATTAGCTTGTTAAGATCATCATTTTCTTCGTTTTGATGCATATTTCCTTCATTTTGATGCTCATTCGCTTGTTATGATCAACTTTCCTTCGTTTCGATGCATATTTCTTTAATTTTGATGCTCATTCGTTTGTTATGATCAACAATACCTTTGTTTAGATGCATATTCCTTCATTTTGATGCTCATTCACTTGTTATGATCAACATTTCCTTCGTTTTGATGCATATTCCTTGATTATGATGCTCATTCGCTTGTTATGATCAACATCTCCTTCGTTTCAATGCATATTTTCTTCATTTTGATGCTCATTCGCTTGTTATGATCAACATTTCCTTCGTTTTGATGAATATTCCATCATTTTTGTGCTCATTCGCTTGTTATAATCAACATTTCCTTCATTTCGATGTATATTTCCTTCATTTTGATGCCCATTCTCTAATTACGTTCAACATTTCCATTAATTTGATTCTCATTCGCCTGTTATGATCAACATTTCCTTCGTTTTGATTCATATTTAATGCTCATTCGCTTGTTATGATCAACTTTTCCTTCGTTTGGATGCATGTTTCCTTCATTTTGATGCTCATTCGCTTGTTATGATCCACATTCCCTTCGTTTCGTTGCATATTCCTTCATTTTGATGCTCATTTGCTTGTTATGATCAACATTTCCTTCGTTTAAATGCATATTCCTTCATTTTAATGCTCATTCGCTTGTTACGATAAACATTTCCTTTGTTTCGATGCATATTTTCTTCATTTTGAAGCTCATTCTCTCATTATGATGAACATTTCCTTCGTTTTGATGCATATTCCTTCATTTTGATACTCATTCGCTTGTTATAATCAACATTTCCTTTGTTCCTATGCATATTTCCTTAATTTTGAAGCTTACTCACTTGTTATGATCAACATTTCCTTCGTTTGGATTCATGTTTTCTTCATTTTGATGCTTATTCGCTTGTTATGATCAACATTTTCTTCGTTTCGATGCATCTTCCTTCATTATTATGCTCATTCGCTTGATATGATCAAAATTTCCTTAGTTTTGATACATATTTCTTTCATTTTGATGTTTATTCTATCATTACGATCAATATTTCCTTCATTTTGATGCTCATTAGCTTGTTATGATCATCATTTTCTTCATTTTGATGCATATTTACTTCATTTTAATGCTCATTCGCTTGTTATGATCAACTTTCCTTCGTTTCAATGCATATTTCCTTCATATTGAAGCTCATTCGGTTGTTATGATCAACATTACCTTCGTTTAGATGCATATTCCTTCATTTTGATGCTCATTCACCTGTTATGATCAACATTTCCATCGTTTTGATGCATATTCCTTCATTATGATGCTCATTCGCTTGTTATGATCAACATTTCCTTCGTTTCAATGCATATTTCCTTCATTTTGATGCTCATTCGCTAGTTATGATCAACATTTCTTTCGTTTTGATGAATATTCCTTCATTTTTGTGCTCATTCGCTTGTTATAATCAACATTTCCTTCGTTTCGATGTATATTTCCTTCATTTTGATGCCCATTCTCTAATTACGTTTAACATTTCCTTTAATTTGATTCTCATTCGCTTGTTATGATCAACATTTCCTTCGTTTTTATGCATATTTACTTCATTTTAATGCTCATTCGCTTGTTATGATCAACTTTTCCTTCGTTTGGATGCATGTTTCCTTCATTTTGATGCTCATTCGCTTGTTATGATCAACATTACCTTCGTTTCGACGCATATTTCCTTCATTTTGATGCTCATTCGTTTGTTATGATCAATATTTCCTTCGTTTCGATGCATATTTTCTTCATTTTGAAGCTCATTCTCACATTACGATGAACATTTCCTTCGTTTTGATGCATATTCCTTCATTTTGATGCTCATTCGCTTGTATAATCAACATTTCCTTTGTTCCTATGCATATTTCCTTAATTTTGATGCTTATTCACTTGTTATGATCAACATTTCCTTCGTTTGGATGCATGTTTTCTTTATTTTGATGCTTATTTGCTTGTTATGATCAACATTTTCTTCGTTTCGATGCATATTCCTTCATTATTATGCTCACTCGCTTGTTATGATCAAGATTTCCTTGGTTTTGATACATGTTTCTTTCATTTTGATGCTCATTTTCTCATCACGATCAACATTTCCTTCATTTTGATGCTCATTCGCTTGTTATGATCAACATTTCCTTCGTTTCGATGCATATTTCCTTCACTTTGATGCTCATTTTCCTGTTATGATCAACATTATCTTCGTTTCGTTGCATATTTCCTTTATTTTGATGATCATTCGCTTGTTATGATCAACATTACCTTCGTTTCGATGCATATTCCTTCATTTTCATGCTCATTCACTTGTTATGATCAACATTTCCTTCGTTTTGATGCATATTCCTTCATTATGATACTCATTCGCTTGTTATGATCAACATTTCCTTCGTTTCAATGCATATTTCCTTCATTTTGATGCTCGTTCACTTGTTATGATCAACATTTCCTTCGTTTTGATTAATATTCCTTCATTTTTGTGCTCATTCGCTTGTTATAATCAACATTTCCTTCGTTTCGATGTATATTTCCTTCATTTTGATGCTCATTCTCTAATTAAGTTCAACATTTCCTTTAATTTGATTCTCATTCGCTTGTTATGATCAACATTTCCTTCGTTTTGATGCATATTTACCTCATTTTAATGTTCATTCGCTTGTTATGATAAACTTTTCCTTCGTTTGGATGCATGTTTCCTTCATTTTGATGCTCATTCGCTTGTTATGATCCACATTACCTTCGTTTCATTGCATATTCTTTCATTTTGATGTTCATTTGCTTGTTATGATCAACATTTCCTTCATTTCGATGCATATTCCTTCATTTTAATGCTCATTCGCTTGTTACGATAAACATTTCCTTTGTTTCGATGCATATTTTCTTCATTTTGAAGCTCATTTTCTCATTAAGATGAACATTTCCTTCGTTTTGATGCATATTCCTTCATTTTGATACTTATTCGCTTGTTATAATCAACATTTCCTTTGTTCCTATGCATATTTCCTTAATTTTGATGCTTATTCACTTGTTATGATCAACATTTCATTCGTTTGGATTCATGTTTTCTTCATTTTGATGCTCATTCGCTTCTTATGATCAACATTTTCTTCTTTTCGATGCATATTCCTTCATTATTATGCTCATTCGCTTGATATGATCAAGATTTCCTTAGTTTTGATACATATTTATTTCATTTTGATGTTTATTCTATCATTACGATCAATATTTCCTTCATTTTGATGCTCATTAGCTTGTTATGATCATCTTTTTCTTCATTTTGATGCATATTTACTTCATTTTGATGCTCATTCGCTTGTTATGATCAACTTTCCTTCGTTTCAATGCATATTTCCTTCATATTGAAGCTCATTCGGTTGTTATGATCAACATTACCTTCGTTTCGATGCATATTCCATCATTTTGATGCTCATTCACTTGTTATGATCAACATTTCCTTTGTTTTGATGCATATTCTTTCATTATAATGCTCATTCGCTTGTTATGATCAACATTTCCTTCGTTTCAATGCATATTTCCTTCATTTTGATGCTTATTCGCTTGTTATGATCAACATTTCCTTAGTTTTGATACATATTTCTTTCATTTTGATGCTCATTTTCTCATCACGATCAACATTTCCTTCATTTTGATGCACATTCGCTTGTTATGATCAACTTTTCCTTCGTTTGGATGCATGTTTCCTTCATTTTGATGCTCATTCGCTTGTTATGATCAACATTACCTTCGTTTCGTTGCATATTCCTTCATTTTGATGCTCATTTGCTTATTATGATCAACATTTCCTTCGTTTTGATGCATATTCCTTCATTTTAATGCTCATTCGCTTGTTACGAAAAACATTTCCTTTGTTTCGATGCATATTTTCTTCATTTTGAAGCTCATTCTCTCATTACGATGAACATTTCCTTTGTTTTGATGCATATTCCTTCATTTTGATGCTCATTCGCTTGTTATAATCAACATTTCCTTTGTTCCTATGCATATTTCCTTAATTTTGATGCTTATTCACTTGTTATGATTAACATTTCATTCGTTTGGATGCATGTTATCTTTATTTTGATGCTTATTCGCTTGTTATGATCAACATTTTCTTCGTTTCGATGCATATTCCTTCATTATTATGCTCATTCGCTTGTTATGATCAAGATTTCCTTAGTTTTGATACATATTTCTTTCATTTTGATGATTATTCTATCATTACGATCAATATTTCCTTCATTTTGATGCTAATTAGCTTGTTATGATCATCATTTTCTTCGTTTTGATGCATATTTCCTTCATTTTGATGTTCATTCGCTTGTTATGATCAACTTTCCTTCGTTTCGATGCATATTTCTTTCATTTTGATGCTCATTCGGTTGTTATGATCAACATTACCTTCGTTTAGATGCACATTCCTTCATTTTGATGCTCATTCACTTGTTATGATCAACATTTCCTTCGTTTTGATGCATATTCCTTCATTATGATGCTCATTCGCTTGTTATGATCAACATTTCCTTCGTTTCAATGCATATTTTCTTCATTTTGATGTTCAATCGCTTGTTATGACCAACATTTCCTTCGTTTCGATGCATATTCCTTCATTTTGATGTTCATTAGCTTGTTATGATCAATATTTCCTTCGTTTCGATACATATTTCTTCATTTTGATGGTCATTAGCTTGTTATGATCAACATTTTCTTCGTTTTGATGCTTATTTTCCTCATTTTGATGCTCATTCAATCATCACGATCAACATTTTCTTTATTTTGATGCTCATTCGCTAGTTATGATAAAAATTTCCTTCGTTTCGATGCATATTTCCTTCACTTTGATGCTTATTTTCCTGTTATGATCAACATTATCTTCATTTCGATGCATATTTCCTTTATTTTGATGCTCATTCGCTTGTTATGATCAACATTACCTTCGTTTTGATGCATATTCCTTCATTTTGATGCTCATTCACTTGTTATGATCAACATTTCCTTTGTTTTGATGCATATTCCTTCATTATGATGCTCATTCGCTTGTTATAATCAACATTTCCTTCGTTTCAATGCATATTTTCTTCATTTTGATGCTCATTCGCTTGTTATGATCAACATTTCCTTCGTTTTGATGAATATTCCATTATTTTTGTGCTCATTCGCTTGTTATAATCAACATTTCTTTCATTTCGATGTATATTTCCTTCATTTTGATGCCCATTCTCTAATTACGTTCAACGTTTCCATTAATTTGATAATCATTCGCTTGTTATGATCAACATTTCATTCGTTTTGATTCATATTTACTTCATTTTAATGTTCATTTGTTTCTTATGATCAACTTTTCCTTCGTTTGGATTAATGTTTCCTTCATTTTGATGCTCATTCGCTTGTTATGATCGACATTACCTTCGTTTCGTTGCATATTCCTTCATTTTGATGCTCATTTGCTTATTATGATCAACATTTCCTTCGTTTCGATGCATATTCCTTCATTTTAATGCTCATTCGCTTGTTACGATAAACATTTCCTTTGTTTCGATGCATATTTTCTTCATTTTGAAGCTCATTCTCTCATTACGATGAACATTTCCTTTGTTTTGATGCATATTCCTTCATTTTGATGCTCATTCGCTTGTTATAATCAACATTTCCTTTGTTCCTATGCATATTTCCTTAATTTTGATGCTTATTCACTTGTTATGATTAACATTTCATTCGTTTGGATGCATGTTATCTTTATTTTGATGCTTATTCGCTTGTTATGATCAACATTATCTTTGTTTCGATGCATATTCCTTCATTATTATGCTCATTCGCTTGTTATGATCAAGATTTCCTTAGTTTTGATACATATTTCTTTCATTTTGATGATTATTCTATCACTACGATCAATATTTCCTTCATTTTGATGCTCATTAGCTTGTTAAGATCATCATTTTCTTCGTTTTGATGCATATTTCCTTCATTTTGATGCTCATTCGCTTGTTATGATCAACTTTCCTTCGTTTCGATGCATATTTCTTTAATTTTGATGCTCATTCGTTTGTTATGATCAACAATACCTTTGTTTAGATGCATATTCCTTCATTTTGATGCTCATTCACTTGTTATGATCAACATTTCCTTCGTTTTGATGCATATTCCTTGATTATGATGCTCATTCGCTTGTTATGATCAACATCTCCTTCGTTTCAATGCATATTTTCTTCATTTTGATGCTCATTCGCTTGTTATGATCAACATTTCCTTCGTTTTGATGAATATTCCATCATTTTTGTGCTCATTCGCTTGTTATAATCAACATTTCCTTCATTTCGATGTATATTTCCTTCATTTTGATGCCCATTCTCTAATTACGTTCAACATTTCCATTAATTTGATTCTCATTCGCCTGTTATGATCAACATTTCCTTCGTTTTGATTCATATTTAATGCTCATTCGCTTGTTATGATCAACTTTTCCTTCGTTTGGATGCATGTTTCCTTCATTTTGATGCTCATTCGCTTGTTATGATCCACATTCCCTTCGTTTCGTTGCATATTCCTTCATTTTGATGCTCATTTGCTTGTTATGATCAACATTTCCTTCGTTTAAATGCATATTCCTTCATTTTAATGCTCATTCGCTTGTTACGATAAACATTTCCTTTGTTTCGATGCATATTTTCTTCATTTTGAAGCTCATTCTCTCATTATGATGAACATTTCCTTCGTTTTGATGCATATTCCTTCATTTTGATACTCATTCGCTTGTTATAATCAACATTTCCTTTGTTCCTATGCATATTTCCTTAATTTTGAAGCTTACTCACTTGTTATGATCAACATTTCCTTCGTTTGGATTCATGTTTTCTTCATTTTGATGCTTATTCGCTTGTTATGATCAACATTTTCTTCGTTTCGATGCATCTTCCTTCATTATTATGCTCATTCGCTTGATATGATCAAAATTTCCTTAGTTTTGATACATATTTCTTTCATTTTGATGTTTATTCTATCATTACGATCAATATTTCCTTCATTTTGATGCTCATTAGCTTGTTATGATCATCATTTTCTTCATTTTGATGCATATTTACTTCATTTTAATGCTCATTCGCTTGTTATGATCAACTTTCCTTCGTTTCAATGCATATTTCCTTCATATTGAAGCTCATTCGGTTGTTATGATCAACATTACCTTCGTTTAGATGCATATTCCTTCATTTTGATGCTCATTCACCTGTTATGATCAACATTTCCATCGTTTTGATGCATATTCCTTCATTATGATGCTCATTCGCTTGTTATGATCAACATTTCCTTCGTTTCAATGCATATTTC